>APFE031717024.1:0-18575 GCA_000404065.3 Pinus taeda | reverse complement strand
CATCACATTACATTTATATAAGATGCATTAAGAAGGATGATCAGATCCTCTACTGATTTTTCTCCACAATGAAAGCTCTCCAAAAAGCTTGCATGGCTGTATCTATCTTGTCTGCCTTAAATTATCCGCTTTAAATTCGCTTTTTCTGCTTGAAAACAGGCTTTTCTCTATTCTGATCTTCTGGTCCACATTTGCTGGCTTTGTTGCTGGGTGCTCCTGCATCAGACTCCCGAGGCACAAAAATTTATGACCTCCTGGTCATATGGTTCTGGTCTTCATAATATCAATTTTATCCACTGCATTCTTTCACTAGAACTCTGTGAGCTGCAACCAACCTCTACAGTAACAGCCTCCTCTGTTACACGATACCTCACCAAGCCCTCCCGCACTCGGTCTTTTGGCATCCTTTTCTAGGTTGCTGCAAATCTTCTCACCTTCCGCTGCCGCCATCTGCACAATAGCAAGACCATAAACTCTTCATCTTTAACTCAACTGTACCTCTTTCCGCAGAATATTACTGCTCTGATACCACCTGATGAAAATGGGATCTGGGTATAAGCCCAAAATCCCAAATTCTTAAAAATCTTGAACCCTCGCTGCTTTTCCGAGTTGAACCTGTTGCCATTGTTGTATAATATACAAAGATTTCACATGCAAATTCTGGAATTCTTCTAAGCACCAAAGCCCTGTACGTCTTCAGAGCACATATATGTAGATATCGAAATTATCAGTAGTTACGGAAGAAAATTATATCCGTAAATTCCCAGACAAGCGGAGACTGTGAGAGCTCCCATCTACCATTTTATAATTCAACAACATAAACATATACGGCTGCACAGTGGATGTAATAAGAACCAAAATTCTCACATGCATTAATTGTAAACATACACAGCCTTTGCGCGCTCAATTCCATTACACACAGGTTTTACCTCCCACGTTTCAATGCCACGGGGTTTTTTTTTATGTAAATCACAGCGACAGTTTCGCTGTCTATATAAAAACCCACGCACTACAATTCTTACCTATATTATTATGATAGTGCCCAACCTTTAACGTATCCATTGAGCGTTGTCCTATGCGTTGTCTACCGGTTTTCCATTAAAATTTAGAACGCACAGTATTTAGAGTTACCACAGCATACAATATAAAGACATGCATCCAGGAGATAGCGCGCACACAGCTGTTAATATACACATAAACACAACACACATATATTCTAATATGAATAACACAACAGTGTTACACGTAAGGCATTTCAGCCTTAGAATTAAACTCACGTTGGACTACATTTTTTTTCTCACAAATTTCCTCACAACAATAAGATACCTCTCACCCCATCACATTACATTTATATAAGATGCATTAAGAAGGATGATCAGATCCTCTGCTGATTTTTCTCCACAATGAAAGCTCTCCAAAAAGCTTGCATGGTTGTATCTATCTTGTCTGCCTTAAATTATCCGCTTTAAATTCGCTTTTTCTGCTTTAAAACAGGCTTTTCTCTATTCTGATCTTCTGGTCCACATTTGCTGGCTTTGTTGCTGGGTGCTCCTGCATCAATTTATTTTTTCCACATATATTTAAAGTGAGATATATATTTGGGATATATAATTATTAGTCCCTGCTCCTTCGAGCTGGCAAGGACTATAGTAATCGAATTTGGTCGGTCGCATTAGTTTGACACGCTAATTGATAAACTAATTGGAGCTTAAAGCAAAGTTTCTGGAAAGCACATATCAACCAATACAATATTTTATCCTTTTAACCAATGAACGCAATCTCCTTCTTATTTGGCCTCAAACCGAGGTATACAGGCTGAAAAGTTAGGACAAAGTTCGGAGAAGTACAAGTAGTTAGACCAACTTGACACCTTCATGAAGTAATGCTATCTTTGCATTAGAATTAATTTGCTAACATTTAATGTTAAAGTATATGACTGAACTAGAACTAGTTTATAAGTAGCTGAAGTTTCCACTTGTTGCCATCGGTTACTGCATGTTGAATGCTTCGGTGTCTGCATGTTGATTTGGTGTCTGCATGTTCTGATTCGGCGATTCAATGTATGGTTTACTAGTAAATAAAAACAGGCAACCTGAGCAAATGTTCGATAGGCCAGGAAACTGAACTACGCCATAAAAATGAGGAGGGTCGAAGCAAGCGCACGCAGCTTAAGAAAATGTTCGATAGGCCAGGAAACTGAACTACGCCATAAAAACGAGGAGGGCCGAAGCAAGTGCAAGGGCTACCCAAACGCCTGATTTGAAGTTCTTTATTTCGTCGTTCTGCAATAAGAAAATGGTATCAACTTTGTTTGGGTAAACTGTTCAATAATTTATTTTTCTGACTAAGCTATACAAATCTTTCGAAAAAACTACAAATAGTTATATCTAATATAATATAATAAGAATCTGGACATTCTTGTTCGATTTAAAAAGTATTAGTAATGGTGCAAAGTAAGGATAGAGATATTACTGACCGCTGAATCAGAGCCTCGCTTGGTGGAGAAGAAACAGCCTGAGCTGCGGACGGGGCCTCTCTTTTCGGCGACGAAACAGTGATAATTCTACTTTGTTTCAGACGCATAAAAATAATTAAGGTATCCTAAGAAATCAGCTACGACTTTAATAATTTTAGAACCACTCATTTATTGTACAGTCTTGCTTGTGTGATTGATCTCCTGGCACAGCTTTCAGCATCATAATTATGCCAGTTCAAGTAGAGAAGTAACTTACAAAAAGGCTTGTAGCTTAAAATATTTTTGGTCTCCTCCAAAATATGTTCGAATGAGTCCACAACGAACTGTTCCAAGAACTTCTCCTGCAAATATGCCACTTTTGAATTTAGAAATTAAACACATCTAACTGCAATAATGTTCTATTGTTTCCTCAAAAATTTCTAGGTAAATCTAAAATGAATTTTTCAAGTGGACAGAAGATTACATAGTATAGAAGCAAGAGAATAGAAGAATAAGTCCAAATACAAGAATATGTTAACCAACAGCCATGTCAGGAAGGTTCCAGCAAATATATCGAGGAGATGAATATATAGTAAAGTTAGTGTATCACCTCCAACCATCGTTTAAACATAAAATCTGGGATTTGAATGAGTCCATAACAAACTATTCCAAGAACTTCTCCTGCAAATATGCCACTTTTGAATTTAGAAATTAAACACATCTAACTGCAATAATGTTCTATTGTTTCCTCCTCAAAAATTTCTATGTAAATCTAAAATGACTTTTTCAAGTGGACAGAAGATTACATAGTATAGAAGCAAGAGAGTACGCATAAAAACTTTGTTTCAGACGCATAAAAACTCTAACTCAAAGCGTACCAAGTTATTTTCTCTGTGCCTGCCAATAGGGTTTTTTTTACAGCAGAGCGCATTCATTATAACAGCTGTATAAAGTAAAATGCGGGCCCTAACCAGTAATAACAGACACCATCAGACTCTAGCACAATGAACCCCAACTCTAACATTGTTAGGCTTTTGCTCTGCCCCTACCAACCGTTAAAATAAACTTTAAACATCCTGTTTTAGATAGAAAACTTTTCACAGCTGTTTATCAGGACATCCATTGAAAGTGCAAGCTTCTTTCATGCCTTGATAAGCTAGAAAATATGGTACCAGGTATAAAATTATGAATAACAGTACAGAATAATATTAGGAGAGTAGATATCATGAACAAAAATATCACTAACGAATTGCAGACCTAATTAACAGCCAAGCGTATTGCAGAGGAAGAATTGGCGATTGCGTGTTGAAGACAGCTTAAGTCTCCGCTAAGAACTCGGTCCTCGAATCCTTGCCTCCTGCATTTTTCCTGCAACACTATCCTTAGCTGCCCGTGTTTTCTCTGTTGCAGTATCCTTAGCTGCCCGTTCTTTCTCCATAGCTGCATCTTTGTTTTCCTCAGTAAACGTGGAGGCAGGAGGTAGTGTCGTGTGCAGGGGGGAAATGGTGTGGGTCATCATGCTTCAGCCTACCGTAGTGGAAGATGGCTTGCATGCAATGCACGTGGCTGTCACATCTGTTTTGAATGGAAAACATTAGACACTATATTGTCATGGAATAATTGCCTGCACGAAAAAAGTTTGAAAGATAAATGGGCAGGATACATGGGGTTAGAATGTTACTATTGTTACTATAACATTATAAACAAATAGATATTTGAAAAAAAAATCAATATTCAAAGCACTTTTATAAGACGCTACAGTCGGCAGGATTCCATCTGGATAGATTTTTGACAATTTATGGTTAGCTCTCGACTCAGCATATTTGTAGTGTTTAGCTCTAGCGCATTTGTAATCATGTTCGAGTGCGAGCTGGGGGAGCCTACAGATTCAATTATGGGCGCAGGTTATTGCTGAGACGCGTTACGTTCTTAACTATTTTGTTATAATTTGAAAAAATAATGTGCAATACCTATAACTCTTATATGTATAATGTGCAGTACTTTTACGCGTGAGATCAGGGAGACACTGCTTTACTCTTTGAAATTTTGCTGAGACACGTTACTTTCTAAATTATTATCTTATATTCTGATAATAATAAATACATGCGATGCCTATAACTGTATAAGCGCTCTTATGGAGTTGAATGTGAATGAATAAAACAAAAGGCTATCAAATAGGGATTAGTGAAAGAAATAAAGCACAACACAAAATATATATTTATGAGAAATAACAAAAATTAAATTCAGGCAAGAATTAACAAAAAAAAATACATGAAGAATTAAGAAAAGGGCTTACATGATCGGAGAATACAAAATAGATCTCGTAATAATACACTCTCTCCCTTCATGCGGAATATGAAAGTAATCTCTATGTTACATTATTATATAATTTTTTTTAATAAATTCAATAACAAAATAAATAGATACATATTTTAAAATATATAGTATAAAATAATAAATAATAATCAAACAAAATTTAAATTTAAAAATGTTCGTCTCTAAATTTATATTTTTTTTATTTATAAATCCTACAAATTATCTGTTGTTTACTCTACTGCTGAAACCATTGCTACCGATGATGCTCTCTTATACTGGTGATGGTATGTTGGGTCACTATATAGACTTGGCGCTAATTCAACAGAAAAAGGCTATGAATATTAATCTTTTACTATAAGGACCGGGACTATGACTTAGTCAACCGAATCCACATCGGGATCTGCACTGAACAGATCTTATTCTCGATCATGACGCACTTTCATAGAGAGGTCCCCACTATTCACTATATCTTTCAACGTTCGCTTCCGTCCAATTCCTTATGATACTATGTATAGTGATCTTTAGCTACTATCGTCGTTCCCTTGTGAAAAGGCATGGAGAGAAATATATAAGTGAGACACGGAAGGATCTAAAATTGACACTCGAACAGGAAAGAAAGGATGCTACAAGCTATAATCGGAGCTTTCACTATTACATCTCGAACTACTGCTTGAACTTCAATCGGGTGTCTAACCACTGCTTCTTCCATAGACATATTATTACCTCAAGAGGATTCTCGAACAGTTGCACCTACAATCGCCTCCACCTCTGGGCACCTATCGCGGTAGTAACCCACCTTTAACCCATTCGCATTCGTTGCCATCACAAGTTAACATTGCCAGTCACTTGATGTTGGCAGTTTCTGTGCTTGCGGCTGGGTAACCTGCAAAGGATCGCAGGTGGCTTAGATGGCTTTCTGGCTGCTGGTGCCTCTAGGCACCTATCGCGGTAGTAACCCACCTTTAACCCATTCGCATTCGTTGCTATCACAAGTTAACATTGCCAGTCACTTGATGTTGGCAGTTTCTGTGCTTCCGGCTGCGTAACCTACAAAGGATCAGATCGAACCTGCAAAGGATCGCAAGTGGCTTAGATGGCTTTCTGGCTGCTGGTGGCTGGACCAGCTAGGCAGGGACTCGCTACCATGCAGCCTGTCTTGTTTTGATGTTATTATTCATGTATATCATTCAAAATGATGTTGTTTGATTTATAAGATATATTGTTTTGATGTTATTTTATCTATAAAATATATTGCGTAAATTATTAATATTATAATCTATTTCTTTATTTCTGAAATAAATTTAAGAAGTAAGATTTATTTAAATTTAACTTTATCTACCATTTTTAAATATAATTATACTAAATCCACATTATTTACATTACAATTTCAAACACTTATAATTATTTAATATCATATTATTTTAAATATAATTATACTATCTTATTTGCATTGCAATTTCAAACACTTATAACTATTTAATATCCTATTATTTTTTAGAAATTTAAAGGTAAAATAATCCCTATTCAAAAATATCATTGGTTAATATTCAACTAAACACATTTAGAAACTTAATTTTTAAACTATTTTCTTTATTGTATTTATTTTAAAATGGGTTCTTAAATATTTTAATAACTCTATATATTAAAAATACAATTATAATGATTAAATAAAAAAATAGTTAATCAATAATTACATAGGTAATTAATTTTTTAAACTATTTCTTTATTGTATTATGTTTTAAAATGTATTCTTAAATATTTTTAATAAACTTTATATTATTAAAAATATAAATTATAATTGATTAAATATAAAATATTTTATAATCATTAGCATGAATATTAAATAATTTATAAACTTTTAATTTGTATATTAAATACAAATATAGATAGAAAATCTCGGAGAACATATAAAATTAGGTCTTTCCCCTGCCCTATTCTCCTTATAGAAGTAGGTCTTTCCCCTATCAAAAGCCTAGTCATAGCTATGACTAGGCTTCTGTTGAACAAGCACAAGCTCAATAACATAGGAGATCATAGACTTCCCAAGCTAGCTTTAATTTCTAGCCAAAACCATCTAAGTTTCAAACGGGGATGGTATAAAGACACGAGGGCCTGGATGAACCATTGGGAGATCAACGAGAACGATGCATTGCAAAACATTAATAGCATTAAAAATATTGTTATTTCTAAGTTCAAAGAAAAAATGTGGTGTGAGAAAGATTTAGCGGCTAAAAGAAAATTGAGTTCTTATAAGAAGGTCATCAACCCCACCCTAGAAGATCAAAAGTATATCTCTGTTTTAGCTAGCTCAAATAAGAAAAATAATCTAGCAAAGTTTAGAACGAACTCTCATGAGCTCCACAGTGAAACACTTCGTTGGACAGTTCCTAAAACACCATGGACTGAAAGAATATGCCATCTCTATGATAATAGGAACATTGAGGATGAAAACCACTTCCTCTTAGAGTGCCCCGTGTACAACCACATTAGATCTCACTTTCATAATCTTTGTCGCAATACTGACCTTCCTAGCCTTTTACAACGTCAAAATTACAGTGAGCTTGGGAGCCTTCTCTCCAATCTTTTTGAGCATAGAAATAAAACCTTAAATCAAACTAAATAATTTGTTTCTCTAGGTCCCATAGACCAAATTTTGGTCTCAGTGGACTTTAACCACCACCACCATCATCATCATCATCATCAAAAATTATTTTTAATACTGATTTATGATGATGATGATGATTAAGGTTTATTAAGACAAATGCATCCAACTTCAAGAAAAGAAAAAGAATCTAATTGTTATTTAACAAAATCTTATTTCCGTGATTAAAAAAAAAAAAGTCTTCCAAGATCGATGTAGTTGGGTTGGCTTAATAAATCAAGAAGATTGGATGTGTGGCACATGTTAGTGAATTGATAGCAAATGTGAGTAAGAACCAGATTCATCTTCCACCTTCTTAGTATTGCAAATTTGACCAGTTCTATTATCCCAAAGAGTCTTAGAAGTATAGACCACTACCCACTTTTAAATTAAGAATTTATTTTTCCAGAATAATTGATATATATATATATAGTTAATAATATTTAAATATATCATCAAATATATTTATATAAAGTATAATTAATTATATTAATATGTTTTTGTTATGTTTAATAATTTGGTACATTGTTTTTTAAAGAATTTTTATAGTAAATTAAATTAGTTTAGATTCATCTTAATTTGAGATTTATAGGATTAAATTATTGAAAATACAAATTTATTTACCTTGAAAATTTTGATTCTTCTTTGCATTTAATAGATGTAGGTTTAGAGATGAAATAAATCTATGTTGATTCTTAATAATATTATTTATATTTATATAAATTTTACATCTCTATTCTTATTTTAAATTTTATTAAAATCTTAATTATATATAGAAAAATAGTGCACATTTATTTATATGTGTGTGTGCTATAATGTAATGTTTAACATTTTCACTAAATCAAATTAGATTAATGTAATAAATAAATAGAATAAGAGGATTTATGTAATGTAATGCAAACATTTTAATTCGATAAAAATAAAAATAAAAATAATCATGTAATAATAATAATAATACTAATAATGGCCCTTGGTATTAAGAACTCCTAGTATGGACCCATGATATTAATGTGGAATATAGCCTATTTAAAGGGGAAATTAAACCAGTCCTCTCGATCTACCAAGAGCAAGGAAGGATCAAATTTCTTGAGATGAAAACCCCTTTTAAAATGAAAAGAGATTTGATCTCACTTGAGGCTTGATAAATCTCGGGCTTGATAAATCTATAGTTAAAAGAATCTAAATAGATTTATATAATTTTCACATACCTATACATAAATATTCTTATTTATAATAGTATGCTTATTAATTAAATTTATTAAATTTTATATATTTATTAATTATATCTTTTCAATAAAATGGTTAACAATATGAATTATTATTATTTCATGACATTGCACATAAAAAAATGTTTGTAATTTTATTAATAAAAAATAATCCAATTCTCACATACCCATAAGTAAAACCTTCACAATAAATAACTATATATATATATAATCTATATAACAATACAGTGCATTAGTCCTTCAATGTATAAACCAAGGATCTACTTATTTAATTGGTAATAATACATTGACTCAGCCCCTAAACATATAAACAAACGGATTTATTATTACCGCAACACTTATTTAATTCTTGAATCTTTGCAATACATAGGCATAGATATAAGATCTGTAGTAACATTTACTAAGGTTTTGTGGTGATATACGAGTCACCTCACATTAGTTTAGTTATACCTTAAGCACATGACTCAGTTCAATCTTTAATTACATCATTCGACATTTGTTCAGTAATTAATGGCATCCTTTTTGGGCGGCTTACTGCCCCTAGGGTTGAGGAACCACGGCCTCTTGAGCTTTCGCCGTGGTGTCTAGCTGGGACTTCCTGCACGGGTAAGAGTGCAACATCAATGGTGCCTCGGCGATTTCCGAATCAAACGATGGAGAAATTTTGCCATCGATCTAAACTCTGTGAGGATGTGGAAACCGGTCCTTTGGTGCATTTTCCATACACTTGTTCGGTCTCTGGTTCACTATGGAATTCTTTCTTTGGTAATGGTTTCCGCTTGTATTTTTCTTCCTTCTGAAGCGTTCTTAGTGTTGGGTTGAAGTGTTTTTCATGGGAACTAAGGACTTTCCTATTTTTTACACTTTACCTCTCAAGACTATCCTCGCATCTGGGTCCAGTTCTGATGTATCTTTTGTATATACTCCCATACTCCCATTTCTATGTTGTTGATTTTGGTTTATTTTTCTTAAAGTTCATCATTGAATCTAATCTGATTTCTTGGTGCTTATTTGTCAGGTTTTCATGCCCAGGTGCTGAAGCGTTTGGAGCTTTGCTCCTTCTGCCAAAATCCTTATTCCTCAGCAAGTCTTCACCAGGTATGGGTGAGGGGTTTTGGTTAAATACAGAATGGGGATTTCTTAGCTTCTTTTCCTATGTTAGTTGAATGCGTCAATTTTGAAATGGATTAGAGGTTCCGATACAGTGTATGTATTTTAGTTTTAAGGCTCAGAGCCATCAATTCAACCTTAGAATCTATGAGTTTTTAAGTGTAAAAGATGAAACCCTCGCTTGGGGTTTTGCGCTGTATTCGTCTGTTATTTGGCTCTAAACTAAAGGTGTTTCAGTTTTTATTACATAATAATTATTTCAGACTTTGGTTCTGCTCTTTATGCATGTATTTCTCCAATTCCGTATTGAGGCACTGTAACTTTTCTATTAACTTGTAGCACATTATTTATGGTATTTACTATGGTTACTATTTAGCGGCATATCCTGCTTTTCCTTTCTAGGTTGTAAAGTTTTCTTTTTGGTTATATCCTTTAGCTAGATTTAGTTCCCAGCTCTGCCCTCTTGGAGCTGAGTTGGTACTGGAAAGCCCTACATACTATATTTCTTTCTCTAAGGGTTAGTGGTTTTTCTTGCTCTAGTAATGAGGCAGAACCCTGTTCCTCACCTAACTCCCAATGTTGCATTTCTAATCAACAATTAGGGTTATAATCACATTTTCTTGCGTTCTTCCTAACTGGAAAACTACGCACCTTCCTTTACTTCATTAGTTGCTTCTATGAATTTAACAACAGATAGTTTCATTTATTTCCGGGTTCTTCATTATTATTTTTAATTTCTGTGTCTATCAATTTATCAGTAAATGATTCCGCTATTCTACGGTTTTACTGTCTTTACGAGTTAATAGCAATTAATCTTGTTATTCTATAGGTTTACTGTTTTTATGAAGTGATAGTGAATAACTTCGTTATTCTATAGGTTTACTGTTTTTATGAATTAACAGTGAATAACTTCGTTATTTTATTGTTTAGTTTATTTATGAATTAATAGTAAATAATTTAATTATTCAACAAGTTTACTATCTTTATGAATTAATAGTAATTAACTTTGTTCTTCTATAGGTTTACACACGTACTCTTCTTAATTACTAGGTCCATAATTTTCATAGTAATTAATTTAGTTAAAATAAAAGCATATCCATCATGCTAATTAGAAGATAAATCCTATGACTAAATAGGTAGGGTTTCCAGATTATAATTATCTCTCTCACTTAAATTCGAGTTGAACTAGATTTTAATTCTCTGTTTGTCTTGCCTCCTAATGCCGGAGCATTCAACTCAGAAAAAATCATTGTATTTTAGTAGACATAGGGGGTCTTGTATTTTAATTAAGTTAGTTTCCTAAGTGTTAAATTAATGTAATTATTTAGGCTTCTGAGTTATTTCAATGAGAATAGGAATTAATTAAGTATTGTGAGGCATATTTGTAAATGTTCTCAAATGTTGGAGAACATGAGAGATTTAGGATAGTTGAAAGATTTGGGAATCAGTTGTAAATCTTAGTTTAGGAGTTGGTTTCATAATTTGTGGATTAAAGAGGATCCTTAGGGATAAAGAAGAGATTTTAGGATTTTGTTGAGAAAGTTATGGATCTAAACCAGGAATTGGTTATAGAATCCTTTTGTATAAATGTAAGCCTAAAAGGCATAGAAAGGGGTTAGCTAGTTAGAGGTTGTGAGTCAGAGGTTTGATTGTAAGCCTATGGTCAGGTAGGAAAAAAGAGGCCACTGATTAGAAAATCGGGTAAGAGAGGTAGAGAGTCTCATTAAGTAATCATTTGTTTATATATATATATATAGGAGAGAGAGAGAGAGAGAGAGAGAGAATTCAATTCTTGAATTGTGTGAGTGTGGATTGAGTAATATATATATATATAGAGAGAGAGAGAGAGAGAGAGATAGAGAGAGAGAGAGAATTTAATTCCTGAATTGTGTTAGTGTGGATTGAGTAATCGAATGATAAATTGTGTGTGAATTAGAGTTTATGTGTAGCATATATCTGCAAGTGAAGTTCGAGTAGAACACAAAGAAGAAGTGAGGATGAAGGATCGTGGTTTGATCGTTAAATCCATTTGAAGGATCACAGTTAAGGTTCATGAGTGATTGTGTTAAGAGTACATAGGGTAAGTCCAAGAGGGAGTTGTGTTGCACAACAAATAAATACTGAAACCCTAGAGAAACCTAAAACCACAGAAGAACACTGAGAATGGCATAGAAACGAAGTAAAGAGAAGTACAAATAAATGAAGTGATAATGCACAAGAGCCATTGGATCTATAATATCAATGAACGAGGTTGAAAGCGATGGGCGATCAAGATTAAGTCGCGCAGCATAAAGTAAAAGAAATGAGCAATGGATATTAAACCTAAGAGTTAGCGAAATAGGAGAGTGATTTCCTTAGGTGGAACTGGTTTTTGCGTGGCATAAAAAACGTAAGTGGTTTCCAGAAAACGAACTTGATGAAGGTATGAACCATATCTTAATTGAGTTGAAATCTGGAGGAGATCGGACCATCCATTGAATCCATGATCAAACGGAGATCATGTGTTAAGAAAGTGCAAAGAAGTCTTTCAGCAATGGACCCGGTAAAAGTTTATACAACAAGGTTAAGATTTTGTTGAGATCTGGTGATCAAGACCGTCCGTTGGTGGATTGATCAGACAGATATCGCGTGGAGAAGATGTGCGTATGTTAATTCACTGAGCGAACGTGATATGATTATGGTCGTGAGTTAATGTTATTTGAGTTTTGGAGGATGAATGGAGATCACATGATAGCCATTGATCTGGTGGTGTGAAATCAACGGTGGAGGATTGAACCAATAAAGGTGAGCATTGGTATATGTGCAAGGTTGCAGAAAGGTAAGGTTAAGTGGGTCTAGGCTATATTTCTATTATATTCTGTTATAATAGAAATAAAGTGAATTAAAAGGTTTAAGTCGGGTTGACAAAGTCTAACTATGGTATGGTTAAAATGAGCGGATGTTATGAATCAACCAAGGTTATGGAGGGTTGAATAGAGTTCCGCTCAAAGGTTAATTGAGGGTCACACTATTGAATAGTCAAATGAAACGTTTCGGCATAAAACTTAATTAAGAAGCCTTAAAACTTTATTTGTGAAGGTTTTCGCCATGGATGAGGTGATTAAGGCCTAGGACTAGTGACATGCAATTTTATTGGCATAATGTGGGTATTGTCGGCTTAGGCTGGTATCATTTGGTATCAAAGCATAATAAGGAAATTCTATGTTATGTTTTAAAGACATGATACAGGCAAGAGGAGATCCAATTATTTGAATCTGATAAGTAGAAGGCATGACATAAGATGATAGTAAGTGATACTCTTAAGAAGAGGTTGCAGAAGCATAAAGTAAGCACATTGATGTTTGTTTTCTTGAGGAAAATGGAGATTCACTCAATGTGAAGAGTGGATGTAGACTTCTTGTAAAGTCATACAAGTATTGTTTTATTTAACTCTGGTTTGAGTTTTGTGGGTTAAAGATAGAGTAAATCTTGATAGAAGTAGACAAATAAAGAAAGTTGTATAAGTTCTAAAGAAAAAAGTGATTGACAGACTGGAAAAACAGGTGGCAGTGAACCTGAAGAATCCGACTGAATGTTGGACAGAGATGACAAGATTTTTCTCATAATGAAGTTGAACAACAAGCAATTGAAAGCCGGAAATGATCTTTCGTTTAATTATCATTGATATGAAAGTAATAGTAATTAGTGAAGCATCTCATAAAGAATATCACATCATGAAGAGCAGTGATGAGGAAAGCCAGTAAAGGTTTCTGTGAGAGAGTGACAGAACCTAGTATTTCACTTGTGTTTCAAATACAAGAGGATAGTTGTGTTCTCAAAAGTGCAGATGAGATGAAATCTAGAGCATGGAGTGCTCATATGGTTCCAAAGGAGAGAACCAGAAAGATGCCAAATTACTAAGCTCAGGGAGAGAAGCTTAGTGAGGTATCATGCAACAGGGAGGATTTGTTGTTGCAGAAACTTGTGTAGCTCATAGTGAGTGAAGAACTCATAGAGATGGAGAAGAAGATTTTTATCGATAGTCATAGCAGAGGTTCTGAGGAATACCACAACAGGAGAAAATTTAATAAGGAGAATAGGTAAATGGGAAGAGAATGAGTCAAGAGGAAATTGACAAATAGATTGTTGAGTTGAAAGAAAAACTCAATGTATTGAGGATGATACTTGAGGAAAACCAAATACTAGGTTGGGTCTTGAGAAAAAAGGTAGTGAAGTGACATAAGCTATAGAGAAGGCTACAATAGAGGGAGGTGAAGTGGATTATGGAAGAACTCAGAGAAGCTAAGTTATAAATGGAAGTTTCCATTTATGAACCAGAACAAGGTGAAGTTCTAGGTGAAGATGAAGACTTGAATACTAAAACTTCAAGTGAGATCAAAAGGTCACATGATTGTAAATCTAATAATTTGTGTATGTTTGCAGGTGAAACATGTAAATAAGGACAATTTGCTAATATTTTCATAAAGGAGGAAGAAGACAGGTAGAATCTAAATTTTGTTCTGAAAGAAAATGAGATAGATAGGTCTCATGTAAATACATGTACACAACTGGGGGAAAGTTTTACTTTTTAGCATATTGCAAGGACTGAAAGCATAGGAAATTTGATCATGATGATTGCCAAGAGCAAGAAGAAGTGGAAAAGGATATAAAGTAACCAAGTGGGCAGCTTGAAGAGGTTGAAGAAAAGACCATCGAAATATTTCTGAGTCATGTAGAGGATTTGGAACAGCAGAAAGACTTTAGTAAAACATTGATGTTTGATGTTGTTACAAGACGAGAACAATTTCTTGAGAAGGAAGGAGATGAGAATCAATCTGAATTGATATGTGAAGCAACAGTTGAGATTATTGAACTCTATAATTTTCAAATTGATAATTTTTGTATAAATGCAGGAATCATAAGTAATGATGAAGTAATGATGAAGTACTTATGAAGTGTAATAGATAAATTGAATTGTTGGAGTATTTTTTGGAAAATTCAGACCATGATAGTGTGATTGCAGAGGAAGGAGTTCACTACAGTGGACAAGTGCAAGAAGAAATCATGGAAGCAGATGGTGTGCAGGAGGGACTAGCTAATAGTGTCATAAATTCTTTTGAGAATTTAAATCAGCATACTGATGTGCTGATAGAGGAGGAGAAATTAGAGAATCATACTAATGTGTTGCCAAAGGAAGAAGAGGCGCAGAAGCCTTATGATTTTTATTTATAAAAAAAATTGTGAGTGTAGGTTTAGTTGCAGATGCTAGAGAAAATTTGGCATAGATGAGTAGCCAAATAGAGATGGAAGAAGAGGATTTTATGGAAAATTTTAATCCACGAATCAGAGATGTTCAATTAGTGGAAAGAATGATAGATAGTCAGGATTCAATGCAAAAAGAAACAAACATGAAAGAGGGTAAAGATGAAATGGTGGTTGATAGAATCCGACAACTTCAATGAGAAGATAATGAACAGAAGTTTGAAGAGTTAGTGAACAACAATAATAACTTGAGACAAAGAGAAAGAGGTAGCAGTAAGTGGCAGAGTATGGACTAGCCCAAGGATGTGCTGGAGATGGATATTGAAGAGTTATGGAAGTTAATCATGAAACAGTCTGTATGGAGGAGATTGACAGTAGCAGGAAGTGTGATCAATCAAAATTTGAACCTAATTGATAAGGAGAGGAAGATGAAACAGAAGACATCAGACATCCAGTTGTAGCAAAGGTGCAGAGCTTTCAGACAACTACAAACTAAAGTTTGGGACCCTGGAGGTTTTCTATCAAGATATGAAGACACAAAATCAGGAGATCATGAATATTTTCTATCTTGGGAGTCTGATGCAGGAGCATTCATCTTAGAAAAATCATTGTATTTTAGTAGACATAGGGGTTCTTGTATTTTAAGGAAGTTAGTTTCCTAAGTGTTAAATTAATGTAATTATTTAGGATTTTGAGTGATTTCAATGAGAATAGGAATTAATTAAGTATTGCGAGGCATATTTGTAAATGTTCTCGAATGTTGGAGAACATGAGAGATTTAGGATAGTTGAAATATTTGGGAATCAATTGTAAATCTTAGATTAGGATTTGGTTACATGATTTGTGGATTAAAGAGGATCCTTAGGGATAAAGAAGAGATTTTAGGATTTTTTTGAAAAAGTTATGGATGTAAACCAAGAATTGGTTATAGAATCCTTTTGTATAAATGTAAGCCTAAAAGGCATAGAAAGGGGTTAGCTAGTTATAGATTGTGAGTTAGAGGTTTGATTATAAGCCTATGGGCAGGTAGGAAAATATAGGCCACTGATTAGAGAAACAAGCCAAAGAGGTAGAGAGTCTCATTATGTAATCATACATACATCTATATATATATATATAGAGAGAGAGAGAGAGAGAGAGAGAGAGAATTCAATTCTTGAATTGTGTAAGTGTGGATTGAGTAATCGAATGATAAATTGTGTGTGAATTAGAGTTTCTGCATAGCATATTTTTGCAAGTGAAATTCGAGCAGAACATAGAGAATACGTGAGGATAAAGGATTGTGATTTAATCGTTGAATCCATTTGAAGGATCACAGTTGAGGTTCAGGAGTGACTATGTTAAGAGTACGCGGGGTAAGTCCAAGAGGGAGTTGTATTGCAGAACAACTAAATACTAAAACCTTAGAGAAATTCGAAACCACAAAAGAACGTTGAGAATGGCATAAAAACGAAGTAAAGAGAAGTGCAAAGAAATGAAGTGACGATGCATAGGAACTATTGGATCTATAAGATCAATGAATGAAGTTGAAAGCGATGGGTGACCAAGATTAACTCGCACAACATAAATTAAAAGAAATGAACAGTTGAGATTAAAGCTAAGAGTTAGCTGAAGAGGAGAGCGGTTTCCTTAGGCATAAGTGTTTTTTGCGTAGCATAAAGATCATAAGTGGTTTACAGAAAACAAACCCAATGAAGGTATGAACCATATTATAATTGAGTTGAAATCTAGAAGAGATCGGACCGTCCATTAAATCCGTGATCGAACGGATATCGCGTGCTGAGAAAGTATGGATGAATCTTTGAAAAATGGACACGATAAAATTTTATATAGCGGGGTTAAGGTTTGTTGAGATCTAGTGATCAAGAACGTCCGTTGGTGGATTGATCGGACAGATATCATGTTGAGAAGATTTTCGCAGGTTAATTTGTTGAGCGGAGCTGATATGATTATGGATGTGAGTTAAAGTTAATTGAGTTATAGAGGATGAATGGACATCACACGATAGTCGTTGATCTCGTGGAGTGAAATCAATAGTGGAGGATTGAACCGATAAAGGTGAGCATAGGTATATGTGCAAGGTGGCAGAAAGGTAAGGTTAAGTGGGTCTAGGCTATATTTCTATTATATGAGGTTATAATAGAAATAAAGTGAATTAAAAGGTTTAAGTCGAGTTGACAAAGTCTAACTATGGTATGGTTAAAATGAGCGGATTGTATGAATCAACTAAGGTTATGGAGGGTTGAATAGAGTTTTTCTCTAAGGTTAATTGAGGATCACACTATTGAATAGTCGAATGAAACGTTTCCACATAAAACTTAATTAAGAAGCCTTAAACCTTTATTTGTGAAGGTTATCACCGTGGATCAGGTGATTAAGGCTTGGGACCAATGACATGCAATTTTATTGGCATAATGTGGGTATTATCGACTTAGGATGGCATCACCTCCCAACCTTGAGACCAGCGCTGCTTCGTTTTATGTCTCCCCCCGAGCTACCCCTCACAGGGTTTCTCCTCAAGAACTTATATCTTAAACAGTAATAGCTATCTCGTCTTAACCAGACATAGCTACTTTATCATTGTTTGTCCTTCTAGCATAGTTAACCTCTTTCTTTTTTTTTAATATTTCTCAACCTTTTTCCTTCATGATCTCATATGCCCCATCCTCTTGATCCCTTGGAATAAATCTTCTCATGGAAGTAGTTAGGTTTAGGTAACCACCCAACCTAACTGTTTGAGAAACAAAATTGTTACCCTTTTGATAATTCATCCACATTTAATTTTAATCAAACAATTACTACCATCATTCTGACATTCCACTTTTCATATATTTTAATCAAAATTAACTAATTATATAAACTTAATCAGTATTCAGTTTGTTTAAAGTGTAGTAAATAAATATTTACATATATGGGGGACATCACACCTTCCCCCCTTAAGATTGAACATCGTCCTAATGTTCTTCTATTGGAAATAACTTCGGAAAAATCTCCCTCATAGTCTGTTCATCTTCCCAGGTAGCCTCGTCTGGCCCAAAATGTTGCCATTGTACTTTAACTTGGGTGATAACTCATTTTTGCAACATTACTTCTCTCTTATTGATTATACCCATTAGTTCAACCAGGAAATCACCTTCCGGTTAGACCTGTATGCCACAATAAAGATTTAGTCAATTTCATGAAATAAAAACATAAATATGTTATACGATATTTTATGTATACGTATATTTATATAAGATTTACCTATGAGAGTTCAATTCCTCTCACTCACCTGTATATCGTGCCAACTTATTATGTGTTTGGGGTCATATATATATTTCTTTAATACATAAACATGAAAGACATTGTGCACATAAATATGGTTGGGTAAGGCGAGTTAATAAGCCACTGGCCCAATTCATGCTAAAATTTGAAAAGGACCGCAAAATCGAGGTGCCAATTTGTTGCAACCATTCCATTACAGTCTACTTTCTTAGCCAAAACATGAACATAGACATGATCCTACACCTAGAATTCCCAAAAACTTCTTTTCTGGTCAGCAAAATTCTTTTGTCGGTCTTAAGCGACCTTTAAATTGGTTTGTACT
>APFE031717023.1:0-15498 GCA_000404065.3 Pinus taeda | reverse complement strand
CTAAGCTCCTCCACACAGCGAAAGAGAGATGGGAAGAAGATGGAAGCGGATACCTTGTGTTAAGCCAGAATCCATACATTTATCTATGGATCATTTTCCTCATCCTTTTTGAGGCCATTCACCTATGTTTTTAGGTTTTTACGGATTAGGGTTTTAGGTTTTTGCGGATTAGGGTTTTTGCGGATTAGGGTTTTAGGTTTTTGCGGATTAGGGTTTTGCCGATGGAAATAGAATTTGACCCATACGAGGACAAATCTCGGTAAAACGAGATTAATTCATCGTAATATATCAAAAATATATTTGGTAATATTTTGAAAAAAGGTTTTTTTATTTGTTTTTTAATAGTTAGAACAATGTTGTGTTTTACTTATTTATTTAATAAAATTTATTTGTTTTTTGAATACTTAAAAGTATTTAGGTTTTATGTATTTTTTAAAATAATTATGTTGATAGATGTTATTTCATAATTTTGGTAATTATTAGATGGTAATTATGAAGATATTTATGGTATATTAAGTAATTATTTTGATAAGCGTGTGTATTTTAATTATTTATATATTTTTAAAAGTAATTATGTTGATAGGCATGTTTAGTTTACCTATTTTATGTAATTTTTATTAATATTGTTGATAGTCGTGTTTATTTTAATTGTTTTATATAGTTTTAAAAGTATTTATGTTGATAGATGTGTCTACTCTACCTATATTATGTATTTTAATTGTTTCATATATTTTTAAAAGTAACTATGTTGATCGGTGTGTCCACTTTACCTACATTATATATTTTTTTATGTAATTATGTTGATAAGCGTGTTCATTTTTACTTGTTTATTATATTTTAATTGTTTATTAAGCAATTATTTTGATAAGCGTGTATATTTTAATAATTTATATAATTTTAAAAGCAATCATGTTGGTAGGCGTGTCTACTCTACCTATATTATATTATGTATTTTAATTGTTTCATCTATTTTTAAAAGTAACTATGTTGATAGGCGTGTCCACTCTAACTACATTATATTTTTTTTTATGTTGATAACCGTGTTCATTTTACTTGTTTAATATATTTTTAAAGTAATTATGTTGATAGGCATGTCTACTCTACCTACTTTATGTAATTTTTTATGTAATTATGTTGAGAGGCGTGTTAATTTTACTTGTTTTATATATTTTAATTGTTTCATATATTTTTAAAAGTAATTATGTTGATAGGCATGTCTAGTTTACCTATTTTACGTATTTTTTTTATTTTTTTATGTAATTATATTGATAGTTGTGTTTATTTTAATTCTTTCATATATTTTTAAAAGTAATTATGTTACCTGCTTTATGTATTTTTTATGTAATTATGTTAATAGGCATGTTCATTTTACTTGTTATATATATACTTTTAGTAATTGTGTTGGTAGGTATATATTTTTAAAAATAATTATGTTACCTACTTTATGTATTTTTTTTATGTAATTATGTTGATAGGCCCATTCATTTACTTGCTTTATATATATTTTTAGCAATTGTGTTGGTAGGAGTGTTGATATAAGAATATAGTTTCTAATTCTAATTTAGTTATTAATAATTAGTAAGTGGTAATTATGTCTATAAGTGTGGCTATTTGATAATAGAGTTTCTTAAATTTTAATTTAATTATCGATAATTAAGAGTGGATGGTAGGGATTTAACCACTATGGAATATTATAGGATATTTTTAGTAGTATACAAGCCTCAATGATTGAGATTTATCTCGAAGGTAGTTGTCATTTTTTTTTTTTTGTAATTTGAGTATGTCCATTTCTATTAACAAAATATATACAGCAGTTACATCATGGTCTCATCCCGCCCCGAAGGGAAACCGGGACTCTTGACCATCCAGAAAAGGCAGATTAAGACAAAATTGAGTTTTTACCACTGATTCAAACTAGTTTTCCAGATCGGTTTCTATATCTATAGCAATACTATAAACTACTAAGTTCTTCCTACATATAAAAACAGCTATATATCGCATGCCAAACGAAAGCAAAAACCAAGAGTTTCCAGAAAAACCAGGAACATGCCGTCGAGCGCTACTTGTCTGGTTCAGCCTGCTGACCTTTCTCCTGCTTTACCAAAACTCCACTGGCCACGAGCTGGTTCTGCAAATCCTCCAATCTTTTTTCCTGCAAGGGCATGGTGATAACTATGTCCTTCAGCTCCTTTTTGACATTGGGGAGACTTTGGACCATTTCTGCCATCTCCATGGCAACCTGCTCTAAGGCTTTTGCCATAAGATGCTTCATGACCCAATAGAGATGGAGGGATTGTTTATAGAGAGTCATTCTACCCCTGGTATGGCCAGGGTCAGGCATAATGGCAGCCCAATCTTCCATTTCCTCTTCTGACTGCGCTTGTATAGCATCCTCTTCCCAATGCTCCATTATTTTCCTGACTTTTGGATTTGAATTTTCTCTGTATTCCTTCTCCGCAGTTCGAATCCTGTCGCTGATGGTCTGTCTGGTCCGCCTGGATTCGTCGCCCGCCGCTGGTTCATCCTCTGGCTCCTGGAGAGGGTTGTACTGACGTCCCCTCTGGCTTCTTCCCTCCACCATATCCTTTCGCTGACGGCCTCCTCGGCCCCTTCGGCCGCGACCCCTTCTCCCTCTGCCTCGCAGGCCACCTCCGTTCCTGCCAACGGCACGGTCCCTCGCAGTCTCAGTATCCTCGCTATCCTCTCCCGGCAGGCGTTTCTAGCGATTCCTCCATACCTCCTCCCCATGGATGTCCTGCTGCTCCTCATTTTCCTCTTCAGAAATCTCCACAAACTGTACGGGCGGTTTCCCCTCTGCATCTACCTTCCGCTTGCCCTTCAAGTCCGCCGGAATTTTATGATGGACCTCCTGCCCCCCGCTTCGCAGCCACCTCCTCCCGCTTCCGCTGCCTTCTCCTTCCATTGTCCTGCTTCCGCTGCAACTTCCGCCTCGTGCCTTCCTCACGATAGCTAACCCAACCCACCAGCACACCAGGTAGCAATCTACCGCTATTAAGTCGTCCTCACCACGAATTAACCCAGCCCCCCAGCGCACCAGGTCGCAGCAGACAGAAATTTGGCAATCCTCGCAGATACTTATCCCTCTCTTACTCCCGGTTTTAACAACTCGCGTCCTAGTTGAATCATTACTGAGGTAATGGCTGTATCTGCTCTCACGGTCCATCACATAATGGTGCTGCCTGCTTGCCATCCTACCGTCCCATCCGCTGCTCGGATCGCCTGCATTACTGAGCCCCTAATCGGCCTGTTCTCCCTACCAACCGCTCCACCTGCCTGCATTATTCCTACCTCGTTCGATCTTCATTACTCCTTCGATCATGCGCCGCCAGGTCGTCACGTTACTCCATGCCATGTCATCCAGCCCGATCGGGCGTAGTTGTCATTTTTTTATTTTTAATTAAATTGATTAATTAAAAAAAATGTCATATAAACAAGTGTCACATGAAATGAGTGATGGTTTTTTTGGGCATGTGGAATTGATAAGCCATAGCATTGGCCCATGGTATTGCAAAAAATTCTAGAAGACTATCAATAACAAATGGGGTGAATCTTATTATAGATAGATATCATTGAAGAAAAAGGGAAGAGAGTATTGGTGTGAATATTATATTATTTATTTATATCAAATATTGAAAAATAAAACATAATTTAAAAGTATAAGTTAATTCTATTTTAACTAATAAACAATTAAATTAAGTAAAATATAAATAATTATGTATTTGATAATAGTGTTAGTTAAGTACTTGAGATTGTTGTATGTTCTCTTCAATTTTTTGGAGAGTTTTGAATTCATAGTGTTGAATTCATACAGGTTGTCAAAAACCCAGTTTAAACAACTAAATTGAAAATTTGTCAAATAATATATTAAATATGTATTAATATTTCACAAAAAAATATATTAAATATATTAATACGATAAATTTGAAATTGATATACAACAAGTGAGGATTTGGTCGATGATACCCTAGTTTGGATAAGGAGGAACACAAGCATAAGTCGGCTAGGAAGAAGGGAAGGAAAAGAAACAATGATAGGTTGAAGTCTGGTGAGAAAGATTTGATTTTTGAGGAGGATGTTTAGATGGATGAAGTATTGGAGGCTGCTCAGAAGGTGATTGTTGGACGAGCTTGCAGTGGTTCTTTGTGAAGTTCATCACGAATTACATTTCAAAGAAATGGGAAATGGCAAGAGACGAGGTGCCTATTATAAAAGGACTATAAAAGGTTTCTTTATGATGACCTTTCCCTCAGATTTGGCTGCAAATGAGATCATAGAGCGGTGGTGTTTGGAGGTGAAACCCGATGTGTGGGATGTTCCTCACTAAGTTTGAGAATTGTGTTAAGCAATTGCTCGAAGTGTGCATCAAAAGTGGAAACTAAGACTATGACACTATCTGTGATGAATGAGTCAAAGAAAAGGTGTATTTTTTGCATGTAACCACATTAGTCCTAGCATTTCCCAATGCCCTCAAAAGGAGGGGAAATAATTTTTCCAAAATCATTTATTCTTCTTGGAATACCTACTACCCTGAAAATACCTATCCTGCTACCTTTGGGCTAGACTTAATATAGGAAATATGAGGCTATGAATTACAACTATCATTTCAAATTTATTGTAATAAAAAGAGGTAATTTTCTTAATAGGTTGCAATAAATGTACACAAATCATTATTTTTAGGATAGGGGCTATAAATGTACATAAATCAGTCTTTATTTTCCTTTGCATCTAATCTCTTCTCTAAAAGTGTTCACAAGGCACTCAAATGACCAACATAAGCTTGAATGGTAACCATTTATGGAAAAGTCGGTTTCAATAGCATATTGTGCCTAGAATAAGTTATTCCACAACTTTGAGAAGGGGTCAACCACGAGGCTTAAACTGGCATGCCTCTTGACCTGCAGTTCGAGTTTCAACAATTCATAGTCCATTGCCTCTTTGATGTTGGGATTATCAACGTAAAGCATAATGGTTATGTCACATCCTAATTACATTATCATTTAAAGGGTTTAATCCATCTGAGCCCAGGTCTAATTTAATTACTTTCAAGAGATTATAATTTTTTATCATTTTAATCCTTCAAACCCATCTGGGCTCATTCTTGATATTTATATGTAGTTTGAACCTACATTGCATCCCAACAAGTCTATTGATGAGAAATTTTTGGATGGTGTGCTTTGGAGATAGAAGAATGGCATCAAACCACACATTGGTAAGTACTACAAGACATTTGACTTAGTTCTTATCCATTGTTTGTTAAGATTTCAACCTTGGTGAGTTTTTTTGAAACTAAAATTAATATTGCATGGAACTAGTTGCTACAAAATATGGTGCTAATGAATTATGTATATGGTATTTATTTGAATTTTTCTAAGGTTAATTATGAATCTCTTGAAATATGAAATCATTGTTTGTGAGCTTAAAAATTAGTTATGGATTTGAATTTGGAGAAACATTTGTTTCAAAATGGCTAATCCTCTTGCACAATCATATCTAAATAAAGAAACCGAGTTGGATGATGCCAATTATGTGAATTGGAATTTTAAAATGCATACATGAATGGAAGGTTACAAAATACAGTTGATTCCAGAACACACTTCTCTTTGCCACTCTGCTTTCCACAACACAATTTGCTCTTGGCCTTGATTCACACAGCATAGGCTCAATTCTCGGGCTTCTGCTCACATCAACTCATAGAAACTTTTGACGTCCCACACATCACATAGGCACTTCAGCCTTAAATACAGAGCACGTGCACTTAAATCTTAAACATAGAGCATAGGAACTTCAACCTTTCTTACACAGTGCACATGCACCTTCAACCTCGCTTACATAGTGTCGGCCCCACTCTGTGGAACTAGATCTTCCTTAGCTTCACAAAACACTACTCACACTTAGAGGTATTTTTTATTGCCTGTCTCTAACAACTATGCTTCTTTACCCCACATGCTAAATCAAGCTCCTGGGTTTTGTTCCTCTGCTATCTCCCCGATCGATGCTACTGCATTTTCCTTATTTTACACGACACGTTGTACTTAGGCATGGCCCTACATTTTGTTGTCTACATCGAACTTGGTCTCTACCACTACATTCACTTGAGAATGGGCACTTGACTATTTCCCCATACTGAGAATTAATTCTCAATGCAGCTAGTTACTCAAACCAAGCACGGTACTCTCTATATTGCATCTCTCCCATCACTGAGACTCACCATGCCTATTCAAGGCTCACAGAGCTTGACTGTACTTTAGCATGGCTTCTCTGTTCTTTAGGCATGGACATTGTCTGGACCATTATCCTTGCTTCCTTGTTCTCAGAGATCTTAAACTGATCCATGATAGTCGTCATTCATCCTACGACCAAAGCTTTGTTCTCTATTTACTCCTACAACTATCGACCCATACACCATCAATAGACCTTTGTACTGTTGCATTATCAGATATTTTCCATCGTAACTTCACATTGGTGCAAGATTGCAAACTGCCGCTTCCCGACCATTGATATTCAAACCTCTTCTATTTTAGCTCTCACCAAATCTCCACTATATGACCGAGCGTTGTGACCATTTAGTAACCATATCGGAACCCTCTAATCGACAATTTTGCAACTGTGACCATGTGCCATCCATCACAAACATTCGATCGCCAATCACTGATGGCCCTCTGTGTTTGGCCCTAGCCCTCCGTTCTTTGACTCTTCGTGACCACGTGCCAGTGCTTATATCGTTGCCACTGAATCAGTGATTCACCAAGGTGGCCAATGTGACAACCATTGCAAGCGTCCAATTGCCGATCTTCGATCTGACATCGTCACCTGCCACATGGCATCTTCTGAGTGGTGACATGTGTCACCTGAATATGACCCATTAGGCCACCTTAAGACACCTCAATTTTCTGCGACGTATCCCTGTGTATTTTCCTATCATGATGAAGACAACATCCACTTGGTCGTATCAGAACTAATCAGATCTTTCCATGTGTCTTGATTAGAGCTCACCACTTGTTCCCATGTATCCTTATTAGATCCAATACCTCACAACCATTTGTCCTTATCAGAGCTCATCTTCCAGCTATTACGTGTCCTTATTGGACCCAATTGGATGTCTCCACGTGTCCTCATGGAGGAGAGAGAAAGAGGCCTCCCAACCTTTGTTTTGTAATGAAGTCCTTTGTATTTTCATATTTGGCTTTCCTAATGATTTAACACTAGAGGCTCAAATCCCTGATTTGTGGGAGTTCTAATATGCGGGACCTCCAATTGTGATTGCTGATTTTCCTAGGTCCCTAATATGCAATCGCTGATATGGCATGCCCTCCGATATGTCGAGACCTCTGATTTTCGATATCATAAGTCATTGATCGGTGAAATGCATACACTGTTGCGCTGCACCACAGATCCTCCAATCACCGATTAGGATTAGTCGGGACGTCAAAACGCGGTTCCCCAAGTCCTCTGATTTTTTATTTCTGTAATGGATTCGCCTCCAATCTCTGGTCTTTGATCTCACTAGACCTCTAATTTGTGGGCTTGCGATATGTAGGATTCTTCCTTGCTTAAGTTTTTAACACACTGAACTTCAGCAGGTCATAACTTTTGACCCACAAGTCCATTTCTGGACTTATGCATATCGTTGGAATTCTCTTCGAGATCACTTTCCAATTGAAGGGGTCCAATTAGCCATTGAGCCCATATGATACCTCAAAACATGGCTCCAACCTCAATGCCAATCTTCTGGTTTTGAAATCTCAAGACAACTAGGAATCACTTCCACAATGTGTCCTTAGCATCATGCCTACAACTCCCATGGACTCCCATCCCCGACCATCTCTATAATCATCATTTTATTGTTTTTCCAATAAGAATGCTACTATGATGATTCTCTACATGAAACTTGCAGCTACCATGATATTCTTCCCGGGCCATCACTACCAACATCAGTTGCAACAAACAACCAAGCTTGTCTGATTGACATCACTGCCAACACTCTTGCTAGTTTTTAGGAAAGCCAACTGCCCAAAACAACTCCTCAACATGACTCTTGACATCAATGTTAACAAACTTGCAGATGCCTTCTCAAGGACACTATCCATGCACACAATGCCAAATGTCCAAGAACAAGATAGGAGAAAACTTAATTCAAAAGTTATCAAGTGTATTTTTATTGGTTAATGTTAAGATCATAAAGCATATAAGTTGTTTGATTCTTTCACATACAAAGTTTTTGCGATAAAAGATGTGATATTTCATGAGCATGCAAATGAAGGTCATAAGAAGGACAATTATGATGCATGACACATTCCTTATGATGATAATGATGTCAAAGAGGAAGCAAATGATAAGCAGGAAAAAAAAGGAAAAATCTAGTTGAGGTGAGAGGATCATTCTATAACCTAGTGTGAACACAATGTGTAAGTATATCTGTGCTAAAACTGGAGTTGACATGTGTCTCTTAAAAAAAATTCTCTAAATATAAAATTAACGTTGGCTATAATAAAAGAGAAAAAATAATATGCTATGTATGTTTAATTACTTGTCCATATGACATTATATAATTTCACTGGGGCAAGATCTTCTGCATATTGTGGAGGATAGTAGGAGGAGGGGCAGAATATCTTCAGCTATCAAATCCACCTTTATTGCCCTCATCCCTAAGACCAATGGCCCGTTCTCCTTCGATGATTTCCGGCTCATCTCACTTTGCAATTGCTTCTACAAAATCATAGCTAAGATCATTGCAAATCGCCTTAAGCCTATTCTCTCCCAGCACATATCCTCTGAAAAATTTGCCTTCTTGCATCATAGACAAATCCATGAGGCCATCGCTTCAGCACAAGAGCTCATTCACACCCTGCAGACCAAAAAACAGAAGGGTATGATTCTCAAAATTGATCTTTCCAAAGCTTTCGATAGAGAAAACTGGTTGTATTTAAGGCTGCTCCTTACACATCTTGGCTTCCCCTATGAGTTCATTAAGTGGACAATGAGCTGTATCACGGACGTAACATGTAGCGTTCTACTTAATGGGGAAGCCACCCCTTTCTTCACCTTAGAAAGACGGCTCAGACAAGGATGTCCCCTCTCGCCCCTGCTATTCCTTCTGATTATGGAAGGCTTGAGCAGAATTATCTCATCCGCCAGAGACAGACACCATTTGACTGGCATCAAAATTGTGGACAACCTTTTCCTTACCCAACTGTTATTCGTCGATGATATCTTGATTTTCTTAAATGGTAGCATTGGGGATTCCACTGCTCTTCATGGTTCCATCCTCCTTTTTCAGCAAGCTACTGGTATGTTGATCAACAATAATAAGTCCACTATCACCATGGTCGGCTGCTCCATTCATGAATCCGCCTTCGCTTCTCAGCGCTTTCCCTTCACCTTCTCGAATCTAGCAGATGGCATAAAATATATGGGGTTTAGACTTAAACCATCTGGCTACAAAATTGCAGACTAGGTGTGGCTAATAACAAAAGTGGAAACGAGGCTTCAGGTATGGTACCATAGATACCTCTCGCGGGCAAGTAGATTAATACTCGTCAAATCTGTTATTGAAGCCACACCAGTCTACTGGATGGCCCTGGCATGGATCCCCAGGGGCATTCTGAGTAGACTTCAGAGTATTTGTTGCAGATTTCTCTGGAAGGGTCAACAGACTCGTAGACTCTTTGCTTGGGTAAAATGGGACACCATTTCTCTTCCTAAAAGATGGGGCGGATGGGGCATCAAGAGGTTCGCATTATTCTCAAAGGCTTTGGCAGCAAAACTTGGATGGGGACTGCTTACCAGAGACAGTCTATGGGCTCGGGTTGCATATGCTAAATATATTAAGCCTCAGGCTGTACTAGACTAGATATGCATGAAACAGGACAATCATCATCACATATCAAACATCTAGAAAGCGGTCATCGACACTTTACCACTGCTCTGGGAAGGAATCACTTGGCGCATCAAGGAAGGGAATGATGTGCGTATTGGTATGGACCCATGGGTTGGATGTGGGAACACCCACAGACTCCATGCTGATCTTATTAGACATCTCCATGACAGAGGAGTTACACATATTAAGCATATTGGTGACCGAGAAAATTCCTCCTTTCTTCATCAAGCTTGGTTATCGGCCCGAGCATTATAACTGCCTCACCAATGGACTAACGATTGGATAGCGTATACTTCGGCGCTCACACAAGCTCAAATCAGACTTACCGAAGGACCTGATGAGATCATCTGGGCTTTTGCGAAGAATGGTATTTACACCCCAAAGCTTGGATATCTAAGACTCATGGAACCGTATAAGCCCCCAGTCCTACAGTCCACCTGGAGAACGATTTGGAAGCTCAAGGCAGCCCCCCGTACGCGTTTATTGATGTGGAACATATTATTTGACAAAATCCCCACTGGCAACAATCTCATGAAGAGGTCCTTCCATGGACCTTTCCGTTGCCACTTATGCCTTAGCGCAGAAGAAAGCACTGAAAACGTATTTTTCTCTTGCAGCACTACTCTCCATCTCTGGCAATCACTGTCTTCTCACATCCCGCACTTGAATTGGCATGGGAATAACCTTCCTGATGCTTGGGGTAACTGGTGCCATGAGCATTCAGGAAAATCCATTAACCTGCCACTGCTGGCTTCCTGGGCAATATGGATTGCCCGTAATCAGACAATCTTCAACCATAAGGCTCCTCACTGGCCTTCTATCACTCTCCATACGATTGCCGATTACAACATGATTCCTGAAGAGTCCCAACCCGCCCCACCTCGGAATCTCAGACCTGTACCCATTGACAAATCAATACCTTGGGCATTTTTCGATGGCTCAGCACAAGAAGATGGCTGCGGGGGTGGTGCTATCCTACACTTAAACGATCGGCAATGTTATAAGATAAAAATCAATCTTGGTAGAGGCACCAACAATTACCCTGAACTCTGCGCAGCCAAACATATCATACATTTTGCTATCCAAAAACAGTGCAGACACCTTCAATTATTTGGTGACTCCAAAATAATTTGCAATTGGTTGAATAATGCATCTCATTGTCATTCTTATACTTTGAGACACATTCTTGATGAAGCAAAGAGATTGATTACTTTCTTTGAATCTTTTGTCTGCCGGCACATATACAGGGAGCACAACACCGTTGCAGGTCAGCTCTCCAAAGAGGCTGCACACAGAGTAGGTGAGGACTGGTCAATACAGGAGGAAGTCGATGGCACCTACTACCAATATTATCATCGACCTTTTGATGAACAGATAAACGAGGGGCTTTAGTGCCCCATATTTACAGTGTTTTGTTTTATTGTACATAGCATGCATATAGTCACTGTTTTGATTTAAAAGCACAGCAGATATAACGCTCTCTGCGAAGAGTGCAGACGCAATTTTTGATCACTGCGAGAGAATTTTGTTATGCTCCCTGCGTGGAGATATTTTGGTCATATTCCATTCATGTTTATTATGAACTCGACAGGCAATATGCCTGCATACGAATATGCTTCGGCATATGCAAAATGTAATTTCTTAACTTAATGGAAATTACGACTTTTTCCCATGTGAAAAAAAAAAAAAATTATCCAATGTGGGTTATGAATAAAATATTTTAAAATGAACTAATATTGACTTATAGTTAAAAATATATTAAGAGGAAAAAAATCATTTTAATTTGTGCTAATAAAATGATTCAATACATATGTTATGTAAAATATTTTATATATTGTTTAAAAAAATTATGTATATATCCTATAAAGCTATTGAAAAAAATAAGTTATGTAATCTCTATGGCATTAGAAAATACAATTTAAACAATGAAAAACTACACTTTTTCTTTGGCACTCTAAAATAAGTTTGCATGGGAAGAAAGTTGATCCCTCTCAACTCATGTTAGATCTATGCTTAAGATAAATCTATATTAGTGACATGGACACAGGTAACAGCCATAAGGTACAAAGAGGAAGAGATGATTCACCACAAAGTAGGAGAGGAGATGAAAGTAGTGAAGCACCGAAACCACGAAAAGGATTTAAATATTTTTTCTTAATCACAAAAATAATGAATGTCACATAACCTTTGAAATTCAAACAAGCTAATGGGCATAAAGAATGGAGAGACACATGCCAATCCTCATTTTGGCTAATGAAATTTCTATGTTTTTTGCCTTTAGTTTTAAAAAATGCTTATTATTGTTATTTATGAAAATATTCTCTCACATTTTTGGCCATAAAAACACTTGACATATTTTTCTTAAATTTTAATTTTTGGAATTTCTTGAAAATAAATAATAACACTTGAGGTATTTTTCTTAAATTTTAATTTTTGGAATTTCTTGAAAATAAATGGATTGTAAAATGTAAAGTGCAATTTTAAGAAACTTCACAATTCATCATTCGTTATTATTTGTCAAGACAATCTGGGTTAAAATTGAAACATGTTTTTTTCTCCAAGGCATCTCGAGATGGTGAAACACCTACTAAACTGAATCACAACTATTCCAGAGTTCATAATCAATACATGGTCAACACGATAGACTACTAAAACATAGAACAACAAGCTAAGAATCATCTAGATTTGTGTTTTGTGCATTGAGTACATGATTTTAGTGATTTGGAGAGATATTTGGATCATCTTTGACTAACATTTATAATGAAAACATAGGTGATCAAGCGAACTATCTACCACTAGTAAAAGAAAAATGAATAAAAATTAACATATAAATGATTGCATGGAGAACCAGTGAATGCAAAGTTATCTAAATTGAATGGAAGAGATGGACCAAACCAAGATCAAAGTATGATCAAGTTATTTTAGACATTAAAGAGTAGTATCCTAATACAAAAGTTGAATTGAGATTAGACATGGAAAAATTTTATTTTTTTTATTAACAAAAGCTATTTTAGACATTAAAGAGTAGTATCCTAATACAAAAATTGAATTAAGATTAGACATGGAAATTTTTTTTATTTTTATTTTTATTAAAAATAACCACTAGAATTTCTATTTAAATATTTTTTTTTTAATAAATTACCATCATTTAAATATTTCACTACAACTATTGAATTTGATAATGTCATTTGATTTTTCAAAGATAACTATTGGTTTTACAATTTCTATCTAAAATTTTCCATTCTATTATTTTGTGAAAAAAAATATTCTACATTTTGATTATGGAACATCCTCATAAAATTCTTTAAACATGTTCATATCTCATCCTAAAAGAAAAATGCTTAAATAAGATGAACTATGGTAACTTGAAAATCATTGAAGAAACATTATTTAATTGAATATAGCCTTGGATTTAATTACCATCTTGATCAAGAAATCCGCAAGCTAAGTTTCAATGTGTCGAGGGAAGTTAACATGAAAATATTGATCCCAGTGATCAACATCAAAAGCGCATTAGAAACAAGCATAATGGAAATAATCATATGAGAAAAACAAAATGAGCTTTCCCTGGAGAAACAAAGTGCTTGATATTTAAAGATGAAATACACCAAGAATGAAATAACGAAAGGGAAACCATGACATAAACCCATTGAAGGAAGTGATAGTATCGATGTGATAGTAACTTAAATACAGAAATACGAAAAACTTGAATGTTTTTCCGGAGAAAAAAAGCGAAAACTTTTTATTAAGAATATAAAAAGTTTTACATATAATAGATTTTCACTATCAGACCACCTGAAAACTGCTGATTGACATTTCTCCCAAAACTGATAAGGGAAAAATATGAAAAGACCCATAAAAAACCAGTCCAAAGAAAAACTTTTGTGACGGGTTCATCGACCTGATCTGCCGCAAAGAGAAAGTAAAAACTGTTTTTGGATCATAAAGACCCTGTCTAAAAAATTTAGATGACAAAATGGCGCAGGAGAGGCCTCCTTCGGAGAAGGATAAAACAACCTCGTACATAGATGGCTGTAAATACTGATATAAAGAGACAGATAAATGTATCTTCAGCTACCAGAAAGGGGAATATGTATGAAACCATCCTGTGACTGAAAAATATGAAGAAAAACAGACATAAAGATGAATAGCATTTCGACCAAAAGGAGGAAATGCCGAGGATCGATCACGTCCCTGCAAACGGAAAAAAGATGTGGAGAAACCATGAAGAGCGCCATTAGAGAGGAGGAGCAATAGGGGACTGCTGCGAGGTGGAGATCTGCCCGTCTAGTTTCGAAAAACTGGAATGTTAAAAAGGCGAACAACTCTGATTTTATTCGCCTATTTTCAGTACACATTTAATTTGACCCCACGTCGGGCATAGATTTCCCCGGAGGATCCCCAAAGTCTTCTTCATAAAGGTCAACACCCCACAAAGTGCAAACCTTTTTCCGCTCGCCAGAAGGGCTGTGACACTCGATTAGCTCTATGTCATCCATATTTTCAGCATGGGTTTTCTCTGAACTACGAGCACGGGAACGGCAACTCAACTCCCGACGGATCTCTTGAAGCTTTTCCTTTCCCCCAACTAAAAAACCTTCGACTTCCTCGCTGTTTCCAAGAAATCCGGGCATAGAACTGCCAAGTTCCTCGTAGAGCTGTGGCAGATAACCATATTTTTGCCTGGAAGGTTGGCTTATAAGGTTCTCACCTTTATCACGGGGACGCGATGAAGTGCCTTGGTCGCGATTTTCAACGTTGTAGCTTCTTATAACCTGCTTACCTTTCTGACTGGGATTCGATGAAGTGCTTCTGTCCCTGATCGTTGCGGGTTGGTCGACCTGATGAGAAATTATCCAATCATTCAGTGCCCAGTCTACATCTGTCCTTGTCCATTTGTCACCATCAAGCATCCTTCCCGGCTCTTTCCTGATAAATAGAAAGCGTTCGCTGTCGCTGTCAATACCATGGAGATGCTGGACGATTGAAGTTACCGATTCTTCGGTAAGCTGCCCTTTGAGGCTTGAAAACATTCGCGCTTCATCTTTATAATATTGGCGTTGCTGTAATGCCTCCAGTATAGATCTCCGCCGTTCATCTCCTTGATTTAAGCCGATTGGAACCAACCTCGGTGGTTCTGCATGCATTGACCCCCCTGGCTGTATGTTTTCGTTTCCTGGAGGCGGGGGAAGAGATTCATCATGCTCTCTACCTGCTTGTGGCAGATATTCACTTTTCTGATCTCTGCTCGTATTGTCATTCTCTTCTTCCTTCCTGCTCGTCATTGTTCTTGTTGGCAGACAGTGCTAAGCTCCTCCACACAGCGAAAGAGAGATGGGAAGAATATGGAAGCGGATACCTTGTGTTAAGCCAGAATCCATACATTTATCTATGGATCATTTTCCTCATCCTTTTTGAGGCCATTCACCTATGTTTTTAGGTTTTTGCGGATTAGGGTTTTGCCGATGGAAATAGAATTTGACCCGTACGAGGATAAATCTCGGTAAAACGAGATTAATTCATCGTAATATATCAAAAATATATTTGGTAATATTTTGAAAAAAGGTTTTTTTATTTGTTTTTTAATAGTTAGAACAATG
>APFE031717018.1:0-10833 GCA_000404065.3 Pinus taeda | reverse complement strand
TGATGGACTGCTTACTGGCTCTAAGGACAATCTTCCTAATTTGATAGCAATATGTTCTATTTCTCTGGTTTGGTCTTTTCCCAATTCACTAAGGTCATCAGTCATGAATTCTGCACCTTGTGCAATAATGGAAAGCTTTTAATTCATCGTCACAAGCTTATAATCATTCTGCCTTCTCACAATTGTTGAACCTACTCCATGTTTCATGAATGGAACAGCGCATATACAGAGTTTCGCACAACGTTATTACAACACAAAAGGTGAATGTTATAACAGTTTACCACACAACCGGTGGCGCACAGCATTGTCAACACTTTAAAACTAATTCAATACACCATAAAATGAGGTCCCCAACAGCATACAGTGCGTAGAAATTAGTTTAATTACACAACCAAGCTGTATAGTATTACCAACATAATATATGAACAGCGCACAGGTTTTAAACACTTTTTATCACTCATACAACCCAAGTGTAATTTACGCACTGTATTTAAATGAGCCTCACCCACGCTATATGATAATTCCGATAAACACTGTGTAAATTTTAATGACAGCGTATTGGAATCGGTTGGACAGTGCAAGGAACCGGTTGCTTAAGCAGCCACGGTAAATATGTTTTAACACAGTCTCTCAAAAGACCCGCCACAGCCTTCCATCTAAAATTCTACAGGCATACAATATACAATTGACAGCATACGCACTACTTAAATCATAACCTACAGGCATTCACATAGAATTGACACCACCGGTTTTGTAAAACACACCTCTAAATTGTTTTATTCAGTCAACCAATTATGAACAACGCGGCATAATTTTTTTCTACACAGCTAAACAATATCTCTTTTCACAGGTCCGCTCTCCTCCCCATCCAAGACACACACACTATCTTTTTCTTTTTGAGCTACGGAATACATTCATTCTCCCTATGGTTCATGCATAAAAAAATTCCTAATTCTGGACTTTTACCTAAGAGGAAATCTTTCTTACTTGGCAGCTAAGTTTTTACCTCTTTTTCCTTCTTATCCATAGCTACCTTATTACAAAAGCAACTTTTACAAGGCAATTTAGGTTTTTTTTTCCATTTAGCTATTTTATGAAAAATAGCATGTTTTTCTCCATCTTATCCTACTTTTTTTAAAAAATTAACATGTTTTATTTTTACCCTATTGTTAAACTAGAAAACATAGAAACTTCCGGATTTTTTTGCCTGAGTGGCATGCGCCCTACATCATAATGTCCATTGTATGAGGAAGAATATAAGATTTTGTTCACTTGGTTAAAATTAGAGGGATGTGTCCTAACCTAGTGTGAAATCGACATGGAGACCTTGAAGTTGGAGGGATGTTCTCAATTGAGTAAGTGGGAGAATTTCAAATCCCTCATAAAGTCACAAATTTTACCCTATTAGATATGTAGAGGTCCAATGGATCCAACAGTATTATTTCAAGAAGAAGTAGGGTCAAAGTGTAGAAGCGTACACCACAAAGTTCAAAAATATGGCCATAATGCTAGGTATCTCTGCAAAGGACCCAAGTGTACTCCTCAAGTACCTCAGGGGGCTTACACAGATATCTATGGAAACAAATGATGTTATTCAAACCTAGATCGATGGATAAGACTTATGTATATTTATAATATTTGGATAACACATGCAAAAGAAAGGGAAATCAAGTGGGTCAAGGAGCTCTATGCGGTAATGCAAGGAGTAAATAAGTAGAAACACTGGCTAATGGGAAAGGATACAATAATCCACGCATATCACCAGCCACTACAGTACATATAGGCCTATAGTAAGCTACAATAACCTAGACATTACATGTGGATGGGGTTTATATAACCATTTTAATTAGTGATCAAAATTAGGAATGACAACACAAATATGTTGGTCAACATTGTTTTTAGGCCACCTAAATTAAATATCAGATATTTGGGTATTCTAATGCACATAGCGCCATTCACCCATGATGCATACATAAAGGAATATTGAAGGGATGAGGACATTAAGAAGGTGTTTCAATAGTTGCAAACCAAATTCATGTGTTTGAAGGTGACATCACATTTCACTAACCTCTCCAAGATGGGTACTCTACAAGTTAGATAAGTTACGTGTTCCTAAAGGTGAACAACTAGAACTAATTAGAAATGTTCACACCTCCAAGATTGTATGGAAGATAGTGGCCAATTTGGAGAGGTATTTGTATTGAACCATGATATAAGAATAAGTAGAGTAACTAGGTTCATAAGAGGATGCATGTTTTACTATAACAACAAGCCTAGTAACAGGGAACAAGTTCTATATCATCCCCCACTCATATTCACTCATCCTTAGAAAAGCATTTACATGGATGTTGTGGGAGGTTTACTAACAGATAAGAAGGGACATGACTACCTATTCATGATGGTTGATAAGTTCAACAAGATATGTTCTCTAATTCCCTATAAAAGGACCATTACTAGGAAAGATGTAACAAATTTATTCTTTGGACAAGTTTGGGTGCACTTTGGTATACCAAGGAGCATTGTTTTAGACAACCACACAATATTTCTCAGTGTGTTTTGGACTATATTATGAGATAAGATGGGCACAATTTTGAATAAGTCTACAACGTTCTATTCATAGATGGACGGGAAGACAGAAGCAGTGAAAAGGACATTGTTTCATATTTTGAGGGGTCACAATCCAAAGTATCCAAAGACCTGGGATGAAAATATAGTATATATACATCTATCTTAGAATAGAGCACTCCACACTTCTACTAGTAAGTCTCCATTTCAAACTTGTTTTAGATACTTGCCATCTTGACCTTTGGATACTACATATGGAAAATAAGGAGGGCTGGGGGAGAATCTTACAGGGCATGTCTTAAGGGGAAGAAAATTTATTGAGAAGATTAGGTGGATCCATATACATGTAGAAGATACACTACAAAGGGCGAGAGAAAAATACAAAGTTTGGAATGATCAACATAGAATAGAAAATTCATTCAAGGTGAGGCTAGAAGGTCCTAGTAAGAAAATAAAGGCTCTGTAATATTGCCCCTTTGAGGTACAAGGAAAGGTGGGAGACAATGTCTATAGAAGCAGTCTAATCTCACACATGCATTTATTTAGTGGTAAATTTAGAGAAAATGGAAGTCTTGAAGTCTTTCATTTTAGATCAAGAAGAGTGACATGTCCTACATTTTCTATAGGATTTGTCACCAAATGCTTATGAATAGTTGATAGAAGATAAAAAATTTTAGAATAGGTTTGGAACTACAAGATAGGGCAACATGACTGTTGGAAGATTAGGTTGAAAGGATAACTTCCAACACAAGCTAAATGGTACACCTAAGAGAAGGTGGAGGAAATATTTCCTCACATCATTTAGTAGAAGAATTTTGGGGCTAAAGGCATCCCAAAATGGGGAGGTGTGATTTAAATTAAATTATTATATTGCTTTTCCTCAATATCAATGCTTTTATAGTGGAAAACATGGAGGAATCAACTCACAAGACCATTTGTATCGATGATACCTAGTTCGGAAAATTGGGATATGAAATATTTTGGGAGAATTTTGAGGCATAAAATGGTGTTTTTTAGAGATAAAATTTTGTTTATTAATTACAACATATTTTTACCCTATTATACACATAGATGTATTTTCAACAATGCAAGAATCATCTCAATCAGAGTCTATATACAAAATTTATGCCACTTGGAAGTTGATCTTCCTATTTTAACCACCATAATACAACATCTCTCATTATTCATGGAAAATGGGCTAGCCACATGATCATGATGAACATGATTATAGAAGATTCCATATTGTGATTCTAGTTACGGGTTGAGTGAACTAAACTTGAACACAAGTAGGTTATTGGGTTGTGTTATAACTAGGCCACAAGAAGGAAAGGGCTTTAATTCTATTTGAGTGCATTTTGTTCCATACAAAAGTGGAGTAGCTGAGTGTGGACAAGGAAATAGAAAATGGAGAGGATTTGTGCACTATAACAGCCCAACAGCTACAAGCCTCACTTATTTGTACTCACATTCATTTTCCATTCAAAGAAATAGAGCATAGTTATCTCACCTTCCAATTTTCTTTTATCCTAAAAGAGTTTCCCTGGTATATCTCGTGTTTTTATGGTTGTGATTGATTCTATTTTGTTATGTTCTCTATTTACCTTATTTACATTTTGCATGCAATGAAATTGTAGTTTAGTAAATCTAAAAACTTAAAGAAAAATAATTTAACATAATATATATTCATATTTTTAAATATAATTTTATCTAATCTATTACTATAAATTATCCATTAAAATATCCACAACAATTACAAATCAATCTTCCATAATTAAAACAACCATACTCAATTAAAATTATATATATATTTTTTTATTGCATATTTTAATAATAAACTTGTATACCCTTTTGAAGACAAATTCTTCATCATTGTCTCGTATTTATAATAATATATGCTTACTCACCATACATAATAAACGCATAAACCCTTTCAAACATATTCTTACCCATTACCTACAAATAGATTCTCCACCATTATTTAATGATAAATTCATAAACTCTTTATTTCATGATAAATTCATAAACTCTTTGCAAACATATTCTTCAGTATCCTCTTATCAGCATTTTGATTTCCCCACTAATATGCTTCTAAGCCAATGTCTATTGAGACATACAAATCTATATACATGAAGTGAAGATTTAACTATTGCTTTTTATACTAAACTCTAAAAGATAAAAACTTTGACTTTTCAACAGAGATTTAATTCATTTTTATCGCTTTTTATTTTCTATGAAGATTCCATCCCTTTCCACTTTTGAGATTGAAATTTTCTTTTTAAATACAGATATACCATGAACATTAAGAATTTTATTAAATTAATTAATTGACAAACAATTTATATTTAATAAACATATATTTATTAATTTTATTTTTAATCATTTTTAATAATTTTAATTAATTTTATTAATATTATATAAAAATTGAATATAAAATGTATTTTTTATATAATAAAAAATTTTAAACTTCAAATGTAAAGCTAGCATGTTTAGGTCTTTTTAATCATTTTGTGGGTCTATGTCTGAAAACACATAAAAAGTTTGAACTTTATTTATATATTTAAACAATTTATTTTATTAGTTAGAACTATATTATGTAAATAATTAGAATGATGTACATATGGCATAGTTTCTGTTTTTAAAAAAAAAAAATTAATAATAATTTAATTTAATAATTCCTATTTTATCTATTAAAAATTAGAATATTAATAGTTTGTGTGTAGAGAATGGTATATTTAAATTTTAAAAAATTTATTGCTAATCTAAAAGGAGTTTACAATATGCTTTATAAGAATAACTTTTAAGTTATAATTTTTAAAAAATTAGAATATTAATAGTTTTGTGCGTAGAGAATGGTATATTAAATTTTAAAATTTATTGCTAATCTAAAAAGAGTTTACAAATATGCGTTTAAGAATAACTTTTAAGTTATATTTTTAAAGAAATTTGTAGATTATTTAGAATTATCTATTCTTATAGAAGTTTTTTTCATTAAAAAATATTGGTTTTTATTTAGACAAATAAACATGTCTACTTATATTTGATTATATTAACTTGTAATATTTAGCATATTATTGACTCTTTGAAACTAAGTTGTTCTTATTAGAATATATTGGATGATACATTTTAATCATTTGGAGATAAAATGGAGCCAACATTGATTAGGATCACTAACATGTGATTACTTTTCACTACACATCCTCTCGTGTCCTAGTTTTCTTAATCATTCCATTAATGTCCGCACTCGCTACTTGTGAGCTTGAAATTGCTTTTATCAAACTCCCATATTTCTAATCCATATTTTACAACTTATTAATAATTTCATTATTCTAAGTTTTTTAATGTCAATTATGATGACAACAAATATTTTTTTATGCCATTATAGGTCCACTAGGTTTAAGAACTTTCTATCTCTACTTCTAGGCAATTCTTGATCTAGAATCAAATGGAATATTTCTTCATCCACTAGTTTATTAGATGTAATTCCTCTCTTTTATCTAACACTATTGTCTATCTTTGTCTAAATAAAACCAATTTTGTTATCATTTTATTTCATTCATTGCAAAGGATTTAAACCTTAATCATTTGTGAACTTCATCCTTTACTTGAATTGTCTCTACATTTTTTGAAGCATATTTTTTGGTTCCTTAACTAAGTTACCATCTCATCATTGTATTGTTATAAAATAAATGTCAATATTTTGTTTTCATATAGAGAAACTAAAGACCTCTAAAAAAATTCATTCCATAACTGCTCAAACTAAGCTAGAGAAACAATAACCCCAAAAAATATGACTTAAACCACTATGATATATTATTATGAGAATTTAATAGCACCTTCTAAGTTCCCAAAATAAATCAACATTGATCTTAAAAATGATGCTCATGATTCTTCCCCATTGCATTGACCACTAGGATAAAGCTCTGTAACAACACTAGATACAAAATGCAAAGTACTATAATGAGTGATGGAAGATTCATATGAGATGTATCTCAAACTTCTACACCTGTAACTCCCACCGCCTTCACTTGTGTAAACAACACAATCACTCCTCTTACCAACCTTTTTTATCCCATGTACTTTCCACCTCATATTGCATCCTTATTAACTTGTTGGGGGTTCGAAAAAGATTTTCTTTAAATAAACTATGTTTGAAATTATTTTAAATTAAATATTTTAATTTGATATGGAGCATTATTTCTTTTATCGATATCATCAAAGCATTTAAATGATGACATAACTTTCACTATTTATTCTTCCAACCTCCCATTTATAAGCAGGACCTTACATGGTGTCGAATGATTAAACCAGCATTAAAGTATTTATAAATATATTATAAATAAAGTACCACCCCTAATTAAACCATATTTTTCAAGGAAATAAAATGGTAATATTCTAAGGATTGTTATTCCTCTGCATCACGACATTAAATCAATTGTTATTCCAACTTTTCATTTTTAACCAAGAGTTTACCTGATGCTTAATTAATTTTATAAAATACGATGAATACAGTGTTTAGGTTAATGGTTGTCAATTAGATTTAACTTGATATATCATGATGAGTTGTTTTCACCTCCCATTTATATTTCAATCATATTCTATTTATGAGCATTTAATGAATAATAAATGGCAAAAGAAAGTGCTACCCATTATCTAACCAAACCATAATGATAGAGGAGAAAACAAAATGTCATTTGGTAACGATTTGAGGTTACATTAGGTTTACTTAAACTTAAACTAACATATGTAAAGCATTATGCCAAGAATATACTAATATCTATAAGTAGCTCTCCCCCTAAAAAAACAAATGTATATGGTAATGAATTTTTTTCTTTTGTAATAGTTCATGGGTTATTAATTAAAAGGATTTTGTTAATTTACTTGTCATTTTTAGAAATTTTAGTGGAGGTTTCGAGAGGAATTGAGTTGGAAAATGTCTGTGAACCGTTTTTGTCAATGCACTTCTATTATATAAATTTGTTCGTGTGCTTCAATTCTAAGCACGTTGATATGCAACTATATGCCACAATAATTGATATGGGTCAAAATAATTTATAACAAATTGATCATTTCAAGAACAAAAATCATTTCAATACATTAAGTTTACACCTTAATCACATTGGTACATATCAATACAAATGTATTGAAGTGGATGAAAATATTTGGGATAATTGAAGATAATGCTTCCCTCTCATGTCACAATATAATAGGGAAGACATAAAAATATTTTCAATAGGAAATAATAGAGCTACATGCACAAATTATTAGAATATGGTGTAAAATAATGAATATAGGAAACTGAATAAACATTCAAAGTATTTACAGTTTTTTTAACTAAAAAAAATAATTGTCCTATTTTAGCACCTTTTTTGTAAACTAATATTCTGTTATATTATGAGGTAATTGAGAGCTTGGGATCTTCCCATTAGTGGTTTTCCACTAGGGAAACCACATCATTGACAAAATAGTAGAGAATCTATTACAAAACCAACTTAAGTTTGAGACAGTAAGTAATATATAAACAATGTTGTATGCAATATAAAAGTGAAAATAAACTAATACTAGGCATTTCTAGGGAAATCCAGATAAATACACCTCTTTGTTCAAATATTTTATGCTTTGTTGAGCTAAAAAATAAAAAAACTTGAGTAAGCAAATGCGCAAAAGTGATAATTTGAGGTATCCACCTCAATGGAGTAGAGGCATTGCTTGCAGTTGCTACTCGGTCATATTCCTTAATTAAAATTCTCTTCAATGTGCTTGATTTTAATCCTCATCTCTTAATGGTTCTTGAACACCTTAACTATCATGAGAAGTATCTCCTCTTTAGCCTCATTTCTCTCCATGATAAGCTTTCACAATAATATTTTTAGCTTCCGGTAGAGGTCTATGGTGAGAAGATAGTAATTTTTCCTTCTTGTTTGTGGCTTGGGTTAGGAACCCATTCTAGAGTGTTCACTAAGACTTCCAATTCCATGGTGCATCCCTTCTCTACAACCATCACCACCTTTAACTCCTTTAGTTCCTTTCACACAATCTTGAAAATTTGCTTTTCACATGCCCTCACATATAATTTAACTCGTAAACAAGATTGTGAATCTACTTGATTTGCTATGTTACTACTACCTTGATGAATGAGGTTCTCTTTTACTGAGCATTGGTGGCTACATGAGATACCAAACCATTAGAGACCAATGAAACCTAGGTTTTGGATGCCAAAAAACTAGCTTCTGTAGACATAGTGGGATGAAAATAATTGACAATGAGCGAATGTTCCAAGCTAAAATAACTATTAAATGTTATATATTGAAACAAAAATATGGCTAAGATTACTATAATATTTGTGAATGGTGGTTGGAAGATGATGGTCACTACCTTCCCCCCTCCCATTTGTATGAGTATCATTAGAATTATGCATGCCATCCTACATTGGAGCCCCTCCCACCTACCAATATTAATTGTTTGTACCTCCCACATGTTGTAGGTATTATCTTAGTATTGAGGCACATCATGCATAGTGATTGCATGAGGTGGCGGTCCCTTATATCCTTCCCTCCTCACCCAACCAGGGGTCATGTTCTTATAACATTAATATGTTACAGTTTTTTAAATTATAATGCACATGTTTGCATTAGAGTATCGGTTTATTATTAAAATGAAAGGATTTCTTTAAACAAATTTGCCAAATTTTTATATAATAGTCTATCGTTCACTACTTTATTTTTATTATTTAATTTTTGTATTTTTTAAAAATTAATATATCCAAATGAAGCCCTCAGATATGAGGTATTCATCATACCATGTTAGAATCTTAATTAATAATATTTTCCTTATAGTGGTGCAGGTATCATATAAATGTCTGTACCATACAACTTGTTACTAAATGGGTTACCATAAAAGTTTATGCCATAAATAAAGATGTATTCATTATAATTTGTGACATGCTTAAACTAAATAAATAATAAATAGAAAACATAAACATAAACATAAAGTAATATATTTTTTTAAAGAAAAAAAGAAACATACAAATATGTTATAAGTGTGTATAGTTTTAATAGAAGTTTACGCTATGTGTATCATATTAAAAATGGGTTGAAAACAATGATAAGGAATAGGGTTTTGGGAATTTTATGTGGTTTTTTTATGTGTCCTAAACTATCAACTTTGTCATTAAAAAATATAAAACCAAAGTATCTAAATCATTCAACATGTAGAGTAAAAGGGTAGCCGCACCAATTCATTTCTGAATTTAAAATAATGTGCATGCACATTGATAACAATATTTTTTCTTATTATAATATTCATAGTTTTCCAAAATTTCCATAATATTTAGGATCATAGTTTAGGCTTCATAAGGAAGGATTTTACATTGAAACCTATTTTCCTATCCATATAGGTGTAATTCTCTCAGGCCCATCCTCCTTGAGAAAAACCACTTAATGGTGCCAAAAATGCTACTTGGGGGTCAACGACCCCATTGATAGAGCATGTTTCATGTTTGGAGGCCTTGTTCATAGTGATTAAGGCCTTGAATTCTATTTTTCTTGTGAATGGTCATTCTTTTCCTTTCTAACTATGGCTAAGAATCTGAGGCCCATCAATAAAGCCAAAATTAATCGTATCCATACTTAATATCCCACCTAGAAGACTCATGTGTCGGTATGAGGACTCATTCAAGTTTGTTGATCCTGAGAAGATTCAACACTATCTTGTGGCACGTATTTTCCTTAATTGATGTTTTTCAAGGCATTGTGACACATACATAGTATGAAAAAACTCCTAATGAGATTAATATCCAACCTTGATATCAGACACTCACTTTAGATGGTTTTTGTTGTAGTTATATATGTTATTCATGGTGCTTATGCCCAAGAAGTGGTATATGGGGCTTAGGACCTAAGATGTTTCCTCCCCTACCATAGATATAGAATACTAAAAATATTTAATTTAGGACTTAGCCTCCATTTCCCCTATAGAATTATCCCCCGCCCTAAAAGTCCACTATTAAACCTTGAAGACAACTTCTAGTATGGAGAAACTATTGATTGTTTTTTTATTCCACTCATATTGTAAAGAACCTGACAATCGAATAGGGAATGATATGTGATGTGGGGCTAATATACTTTATAATTTAGGTCATGTGTTGTGATTTAAGCATGGAATCTATAGTATTATAGTTGGACAAGATACTATAAAAAGGTTTTGTGTGGTCATTCGAATATTTGTTCAACACCATAACTATAGGATGTATTTGTAAACTTATTTAAATTT
>APFE031717005.1:142681-192245 GCA_000404065.3 Pinus taeda | reverse complement strand
AAAACATGTGTATTCTGCATCACCACTTTTGAAAATCGGGTCATTTTTTTGCTATCTCTATGAAACGGGTAACAGTATCAGTTCTTGTTTCAAAGTTTACATTGTTTTTAGATGAAAGAGAATCACGAGGTTGTTCAACATAGCATGTAGCCAAGGATGAATTCTGCTAAGACAACCATTGCAACTAACAACAAAATCATCACAAAAGGAGCATCATTACAGATGAATTCCTAATATATCACTTAGATAGTGTTGTAACAAGGCAGAAAAAACATAATATGTAAATGAATTACAAGAAAAACATACTAAACATCAACACCGTGGTGAATCCCAAATCCAAAGGGCAAAGACTGCTTTATTAAAATGATATTCAGGAAATTTTTTACATAAAGCCAAGACAACCTCTCTGCTGTCAAAATCGAACCTCTATCTTTTAAAAATAATCCTATATATAATATTACATATTAATTATTGATTCATAAACATAGGAAAAAAAAAAAAAAACCTAAATATGTGTTTATGCACTCTAATTACCTAAATTAAATTATAACAAAATAACTAATTAAATCTCAAAAATAAAAAAGGAAAAATTAATTGCTGCCACAAGTCGAATTGCCAAAATCCGTTGTAGAACATCGCTGGAAATCAGGGATAATCTGGGGTGTTGATCAACTCATCCTCTACCTGCGCCCTGTAGATGCCTTGGGTTCCTGAAATAGTTTCCATTTTTCATTGAATAATTTGAATACTACCACCTCTCCTTCAAAAACTCAATGTTGTTGATGTCATAGCTAAAACACTTGTCATCGATTCCTAGCAAATATGAATGTCCAGGAGGAGATGCGAATTCAGCTCTACGAAAGGCATCATTAGTGTGATCAGCTTCTCTCAGCACATAATTGATATAATTCCGCTCTAAAACATGTACTCCTACTCTTTTATGATGTAAATATTCAAGCCCTGGATCTACCACATGATAATCAATATCAAATAACAATCCATTCCTCACAAGCAATGGATCAGTAGGAGGTAGAGCCTATCTCTGATACGCAGAAGCATATGAATCTGATGCCTGCAAAGCATAAGCATCAAGAAATGGCACACGCTGAGGCAATACTATATTAGGTCAATATAATGGAGCTTAGCGAACCTGATCAACAAATGGTACATGTCTTGCTACTCCATCAAAAGATTGCCAACCACAGTAATCAACTATTATATTGTAATTTATCCTATGTTGCCTGACCAACGAAACTACATCTTTGAAATGCTTATCTACCAAAGCCGAGCAATGGCTAGAAGAACCAATTTTGGTGGATATATTGTTTCCAAGTTCCCACGAACTGTCTTTAAGATTACTGCAGCTTCATCCCCATTAATGATACCAATCAACTTTGCCCCCCTTTCCCATACCTTGAGCCCATCATTATTTCCTTCCCTGATAATTTCATTCTTACTTTGCAGCCTGTTGCCAAAACCTACAGGTGACTGTCCATTTCCCATCAACTCATAATGTCCATCTCCATGGAATATTTCATCTATATTTTCCACAATGAGCACATCTTGCCTTGTAGTATAAATAAGATAGGTTACCACCTCTTGTGCCTTGCCTGTAGCACTTGCATAAAATGAAAAACTAGTACAGATACTACAAATCACCTGACCATTCACCTGCAATCTGCCATCTTCATCAAGTCCAAATATCAAGACGTTCAACTTTCCATAATCATAAATAGGAATAGCATGCATCCACGGGCAATATGACAAAAGCCCCTTCAAATTTGCCTCTTTTTATACAGCTCTACAGGTGCAAAATTTATTCCCTCTTTTGACATGTATGAAACAATATCACCATTCCCGAGTTGAATGAAAGATTCATATTTTGTCATAGGATTTGCAGCAATGGCTACCACTGAGCTTTCTATAATAGTATGCATGGATGACTTCACAACCCAACCACCAGATGACAAACACCTTAGCTACACCTCTTCCACATTGTTGCAAACAAGCTCCATTTCAACAAAGATACTCACTTCATTATTTCTCTCACCCATTAGACGATAGTTTCTCCAGTTATTAGAAATGAAATCTGAATATAAAGAAGGTTGATCACCATTATAAGGCATTACCCCAAGAATAACATAAGTGTCTAACCATATTAGATGCCTGAGATCACTGAACTCTATTTTAATAAGACTTCTTGGATCAACATTTACACTTTCATATATAGTGCCTTCCAACTGATCCCACATATCCATATTTGGAAATTTCACAATACCTAAATTGCCATCTGATAGTCCTACAGCCAAATGACTCTATAAACCTCTAGAAGTGAAAGCGACACTCCGAACAGCAGATTGAGACTTGACATTGAAGTGAGACATGGGAGGCAGCACAAGAGATAAAGATAGTGGTGTGACAAGCACATTCACACCATCAATCACAATGGCTATAGACTCATCATAAACAACACTGCTCCAACAGAGATTTAGCAAATGAACTAATCCATATGCAGTCCAAGAAATAACACGCATTGGTCTTTCTGGGTCCTAGGCAAACATTAACTTGTTCTTTCCCAAGTACCTCCATTCTTGTTTCAGATACCAGTGATAATTACTAAAACTCCAAATTTGGATGCTAGACCACTCATCATATCTCACCAATGCAGCGAGCAGCTCCGAGTTATAGTTCCACTTCAACATGTCAATTTTGGCTTTTGTTGTTCCATATATGTTGAATGAACCTCTCTTCAGATCATTTTTCTCAAAGAAGGCAACTAAAGAACAATTTTTAGTTTTTCTTGTATTACAAGCAACGACCACTTTGGCTCCGCTAGGCATCCAATCCATAACTGCCTCCATAAAAGCATTAGGTTGCAGAAGAGGAATGCAATGTCTCAGACTCTCTTTCCCAGATTTTGAGTCATTGTAAGCCTTCAGAATAGCTTGAATAGCCCAATGTCACAAAGTACTTTCCATCTCCTCGCCATGAAACCCGCACTTGACAAAATGGACTAGATAAGCCAAAAATCCCATCTGTTGGAGTCCCTCCGAATAAAATATCCATGGACCAACTACAAGAGAAATAACCATCTGAAGAATAACAATTGAAAATTTGTGAACACCAACAGCCAAACCTTAAATGCTTCCAACATCTACAATAACAGTCAAGTTTTGTCACTTTAATTGCACATTCTTCCCCTATTGATTTTAGTACTGTAGTTAGTGTGAGCACCAACACCATTACAATTACCCTCAATGGGTTTGGAGTTGAATGAGGTGACAACACCATCCATTTATGAAATTATCTTAGAATGTAGTATGCAACCCATAATTGATCACCAGATGAAATTCCAACTAAATGCTTTTAAAGTTCTCAATATGATAAGAAGCTTGGCCCTCCGAGAACAATTTATTCACAACTAGAGTAATCAATGCTTCCCCGATAGATCTTTTGTCAAAATAATATCAATACTACCAGAAGTAAGATCTTTCTATTGCTTGAACATTGAAGAACAACCTGCTGGTCATGGACAATGTCTTGGATGTAAAAACAACTTGTTGCATATATCATTGATCATTCTAGTCGAAACATCTTTGTTACCCTATTTAATTAGAACGTAGAGACATAGTAAAGTTATTCCTTTGACGGGAATACGATGAGAGAGAAATAACTATTGGAAAACATATTATCTCCATATTAGCAATCTTTGTCACCCTTGCTGGTACATTAGGGACCTTGAGACCAGCAGCTGTAAACTTTTCACCAGTAATATCCCTGTCAACAATGTACAGTGCCCTCTGCACAGATTCATGGATATCTCTTTCAATCAAAGAAGAATGAGTTCACCATATGTTGAGATTTGGATTAGCCACACGACAATAGACCTCAAAGACTATGTTCTCTCTTTCTCTGTCACAATCCAGCCATAAGACTAGCCATTGACATCTCCTAGCTTCTTCTAGATCATTCAATACCTAAACTAATGCACGAGAAATATTTGACTCAACCATTCATTCGATCATATCTTCTGATCTGGGAGTCAGTTTTTGGAGTGTGATATACTGTTGGAAAGCTCTTTCCGAGCTGATTCTAATGAATAGAATTATGACATGTTCTGTTCTAAATATCTTGTGCAAAACATCTGACAAAAGTAGACATAGTAAGATCTCATGTTGATCCCTCGTGACATGCTACGAAGACTGAAACTAACAGTAATCACTCTTCCGACATTAATATAGAACTGCAGTTGTACTGTCTACTCTATTGTGTTGGTACTATCATTCATTTATTTGTTTGTCCAATACCTTTTAGCATGAGTAGCTTAGTTATGTGTAACTAAATGTCTTTTATATATTCATGTATTAATTATCAAGGTTGTATGTTGTGATTATGCTTGTCTCTTCTATGCACAGGACTTGATTTGGAGCCGACTCAGGGGACTTCCACCTAGCTGCATTGTGCTCTCCAGCAAATGTACATGGAGGCTTGAGGTAATGGATCTGTCTTGCTTTGATAGTTAGTTATTGTTTATGGACATGCATATAGCTTTGTGAAAGCTGCAGATAATCTTATAGCCTGCCAAGGGTCCCGGGAAGACTATCCTATAGTAGAATTGACGACTCCGCTGGGGACTAATGTATAGTTCCCGGTCTAGCCGGAAAGTTCCTAGTTTCCTCCTCCTTCTGGACCTTCTTATACTTCTACATTCCTTTTCTGGCCCATCAAGACCTTGCAGCATTCTTCCCTCATATATTTAGCCCTAGATCTGATCCCCAAAGCCCTGTTTTAAACTCTTTTCCCACACTAACACAGGTTAGCAGAGTAAATAGAGCTTTATAAAGCTTTGTGTCTACACAAACAGTACATTAGTACCTCCAGTAACTCTCTGTGGCCTCTGGCACAAAGCATTAGTCACCCAATTTTTAACATGCAATCATGTCTGTAACCTCAAAAGGGATGGGAAACCAACTCATGGAATATAAAGGATCTGCAGTTGTATTTTTTTAGCAAGATCTGTGTCCTAAAAGAATTTTTTTTTAGGAAATAGTTTTTTTTCTTTCTCAAAATTTTTTATAAAGGAAAAATCAATTTTTTATTTATTCATTATTCTGCGTAGTTGGTTAAAATTGGCTTTATTTGGTTTCAAATATTTGTTAGAAAGCATTGAAACATTTCTGTCGGTTATGCTGGTGTTATAATGACTAGGATGCATGGAACAAATATGAATGTATGAAATACTCTCCCTTGTAGAATACAACTTATTTCATTGAATTGAATATTTTCAAGCATTGTCTTTTGCATGATTTTGAGTCAGAGTCCCACCAAATATCATATGTCAATACCCCTACCAAAGACACTAAAAAAGTACACATAAATCTACCTAAAATCAATCAATAACTCTTTATAGAGCAAACAAACATTAGTTCAAGTTAGGATCTTGGGATAGGCAGTGTGAGTAGACTGCCCAAGATCAGAAACCAAAACTACTTTCATTAAAAGAGAGAAAATTCCTTCTACACATACCACTGGGACCAATCCAATAAAAGAGAAGCTAAATACGAGACAACATCGAACTATAAGTGAAGGTAGCCCACCTTCGCTTACAACTCCTTTGGGTATTCTGTGTATTGGGGATCTCTTCGGAGATTTCGGAGCTAAGTCGGGGACTCACGTATCCTGACCACACAGCGTACTGTCTGCAACTATGTCCCCCCAGTGGTGTCTGTGATCTGAGGTATCCTTAGTGGCCATACTTTTAGGGACTTACACAAGGTGACTGGGGCGGGCTACCCTAGTACCTAACACAGGCAGACCTACTCTCTCTTCGGTTTTTGGGAGGGTGCTCATCTTCACGAGAGTACTTGGCCCCTTAATCTGAGGTTCGGGCGAAGCTCTAGAGTAACCGTAACTATGCATTCGGCCAACCCTCTCTATTATTCATTGTGATACTAGGTTTCATCTCCAATGATTGGTGCTTATCATACAGGTTCATTTCCCTCTGTTTGCTGATTGATTAACTTAGTGTATTTTTTACTTTTTAGGTGCTCGAGTGTTATCATTGATACTTTAATAAACATCACGATAATATTTATTGATAAAAATTATCAGCCACCGTGGCTACATCCATCCCCCGTTTCAATCTAGGCAACTGCTAAGACTTCCTCCATTCATTGTGGAAGATTTTTCGAGCTCCAGTGAACTGGATTCCCCATCTTCGGGAAATCAGTCTCCGATATCTCACACAGAATCAGTTTGGACAACCAACTATTCAAGCTTACCGGAGGATTTTTTTACAGCAAGATTTCTTCCTCCCTATAACCCTCCGATCACAAATCCGTTGGACCCACTCTTGGTTCACGTTGCACCCATATCCCGTCTGTCTTCAGTTGGAACACTTCCACCCATCTCGTCGATGACTAATAGGTCATGGAACTTTTTGGACACTTTTGGTCCCCCACCACTTCCCCAGTCGACAATCGCTACCACACCATTGATGGTGAACCCTACTATCCCATTTGTCCTAGGTATAAACCCTCACATGACACCCTCCATGAGTGGAACCCAGCTTCTGCTGGGTTCCACCCCTTTAGTGTCAAACTCTATACCTTCGACAAGTGCTACATACAACACTCCTTATAATGCTCAATATAACACAGTTAGCGTAGGTCCCTTCAACCAACAATATGATTGGCATCCATTGTATAGTTCTAACCCCCAGATCAAAGTATATGATGGCACTCCCAATATGCATATACCAGTCAAGAACGTAATAGCTCCCCCTCCATTTTTAGGCATGCATGGTCAGTCATTGATTGACATGAGCACTCCTTATGCTAGTCAAGGACATATGGTTAGTTCTGTGGCAGGCGGGAATCCTCAACGAGGTACCAACCAATCCATGGGGGAACCCTACTCACAACCTCAAATGAGTCAAGGGGGCACTGCTTATACTGGGGGAAATTCTATACCCCAACATCACAATCCCATGGAAATCCACATTACAATGCCATACCCGAAGGCAACTACTATACCATGCAACCTATGTATAATATTGGGAATCAAACGATGGGAGGACCGCAAGGATCCTCAAGTCGTATGTCATCGCCTTGGTCCAATTCAAGGGCATCACACACTCTGCCTTTCTTGGAAACATTGAATATCCTTGACTTGTACAAACTTACAAATGACCCCATCCATCATAACTTACTTTGGCCGCCAATCCCGCATAAAATACCAACATACATCCCTAAGTTCGAAGGGATACAAAGGGAGGATCCGGGTACCCATATCACCACCTATCATCTTTGGTGTGTTTCTAACTCCATGGTGGATGATAGTATCTGGTTACGTCTTTTTCCTCACACCCTTACTTGCAATGCAGCCAAGTGGTACATCGAGTTACCACGCGCATCAGTCAATACCTTGATGCTCTAGCAATGGAATTCTTAAAGCACTTCTAGCTACCCATGCGCTATGAGACTGGGACGAAAATCCTTACTTCATTACGGCAGGATACTGCTACCCACATCTTTGATCATATACATGAATGGAGACGTAGGTGGAGGTTAGTCAAAGCTCCCCTCCCAGATTATCTCTTAGCGGACTAGTTTTGCAAGTCTTTACTTCCCCAAATTGCTAAGGATGTCACCTTAGGTGGTGTGTTCACAGAAGACCAATCCATACGTCGTGCCCAATACTTAGATCTGATATATTCACAGTCTGGCACTATTTACGATGTAATACCCAATGCCCCTCGCAAATCCAATGCTCCTGCTACTCAGCACCCTAGAGCACACGCTAATGGGATTATCGGCACAACCTCTGGGGCTGCTATAAAACAACTCAGCGGTCACATTGCCCAGATGTTAGTGGACCCCTCTACCAAATTGACTACTCTTCCTACCACCACGATAAACTATGTTTAGTCTACGCAAAAACCCGGTGGTAAGAACAAGAAGAATAAGAAAAAGACCACTCCTTCTAAGGAGAAATCAACAAAGTAGCAAAACCCAAAGCAGAAGGTTGTTGTGCCTCTTGGCGATGGAAAGGATAAACCCGCCAGATTCCCTTGCAAAATTTGTGTTGAAGATGACATGACCTATCGCTGCCTGTGTCTTCAGGAATGCACAGATTTCATTGCTAAAAAGGATACTAGTAGGACCCCCACTGTCCTGAATAATCTTTTCCCTACTCAGTAGTAGAAACACCTTATTGCAAACCAACCCCAACCCCTACAAGGGGCAATGGTGGTTCACAACATCCTTCAGTTGGTGAAGGAACCTCTATTGTTTACACCTTTGAAATGGTAGATCTACAAACTAGAGCCAAATCTTATGGAGCTCTTGTCGCTCATGCAGAGGAACCTTCAAGTCAAAACCAACCACTGCCTAACGATTTGCATATCAAAAGTCCAGTTTCTGACCTTGTGATTCGTCCCCCTAAAGGGGCACTTTGACGCACAACGCACTATACATCGGCACGTGCCGCCAAAAACTACAACATTGTAAAAGACTTGGCGCAAGCACCATCGGCTATGTCGGCGCTCGAAGTATTACAAACATGTCCAACACAAAGGAAAGCTTTGCTTTCAGCTATTGGTGGTATCGACCCATAAGATTCCATGCTTGCAATTTTCGACATGGAAAAGTGTAAACCTCCCCTTTCCCACTAGCTTGCATTTTAGGTGAAAATCTTTTTGAAAGGTAAAGGTATACATAGAACTGTCATTGACGAAGGTGCTTCTACCTGCATCATGTCGGCTTCATGTTGGTTCGCTTTGGGTTCTCCAACCCTATCCTTGCTATCAAATTCCCTTAAAGCTTTCGATGGCCACACTTTCATCCCAAAAGGTTACCTAGCTAGCTACCCCATCACCTTGAGTGGAAAAAAGATAATGGTGGATATCGAAGTTGTGGATCATAAACTCGACTCTAATCTGCTTTTGGGCCGCAATTGGACTTATGCCATGTTTGCTATTGTGTCTTCGGTCTTCCGCATCATCCTATTTACCTTGGATGGAAAGATAGTCACAACGGACTAACTATCGTTTTGCACCCCAGATTACTCCCCGTTACCTAGCAGCTCTATACCCTTAGTGGGTGGTGTACTTGACTCTTACGTCAGTATCGGTATTAGTCTATTGAAGGACTCTTCCCTGATGGGTTGTTTCCCTCTTCTTCCGCCCGTGGTTACATAGACGGTCTCTATGGTTTCATCCATTCCTCATGAACCAACCAATCCCTGGATCCTCCTGACTCCTTCAAACATTGACACTTACGGAGAACAAATGCCACTGTCACCAACTAAATTGGCCTACCAAGCCATTCAATCTGCATCCGAGTCTCCAGTCACTTTGGTCATGGCCAACAGTACCACTGCCCCTCCCATAACTACTCCTTCTTTCAATCCCCTCAATTTGGTCCTACTTACAGACGAAGCTATTAGAGAGATCATGAGTTTAGAAGAGCGACCTTGGGAGGAATCACACCATTGTGTTTCGATATCTGATTCAGAAATGATGCCTCTTCAAATCCTGTCACCTGACACACTTGAAATCATTTCCTCACCATATACGACTATCCAAACTTTGGACTCGGAGGGAAACATGGGAAATCTTTCAAAGACATTGTTTGTCTATATTTCAGTCAAGACAGGTATTGTGGAAAACATACAGATTGGAGCCAATCACAATTCTGAGGAAATTGCTAGCTTCACCTACTCTTTTAAGGACTTCCGCGATGTTTTCCCTTGGGCTTATGATGAAATGCATGTCATAGACCCTTCTATTGTCAAGCATGAGATCAAGAAGTATCGAGCATTCATTTATGGTATTTTTCTTGCTCGTTAATCCTAAAAATCCTTGAGTCTCCTTCTTCGAGCTCGTTAAGGTACCACGAAGAAGATCGAGCATTCTTTTTATGGTATTTTTCTTTCTATTTAATTTGAAAAATCCTAGATTCTCCTTCTTTAGGCTCGTTAAACTACTACGAAGAAGATTGAGCATTCTTTTTATGGTATTTTTCTTGCTCATTAATCCGAGAAACCTCGAGTCTCCATCTTTGGGCTCATTAAACTACTACAAAGAAGATATGAGCGCTTTCTTTTATGGGATATTTTCTCACTCTTAAACTGAAAAATCCCTGAGTTTGTCATCATTGGACTCATTAAACACATATGATGATGGTTTGAGAAACTCTTTTTCGCTCTTTTTCTAAGTCATTAAACTGAAAAAGATCATTGGAGCATTCTTTTTAGGCGCTTTTTTCTCGCTCATAAAACTAAAAAAATCCCGAGTTTTTTCTTTAGGCTTGTTAAAAATTTATAAATATGACCTGAGCATTCTTTTAGGTACTTTTTTCGCTCGTTAAACTAAAAAATCCCGAGTTTTTTGCCATCGGGCTCGTTAAAAATCTACGGCAACAACCAGAGCACTTGCTTTTTTGGGACCATTTCTCAATCTTAAATCAAAAAATCCCCGAGTTTTTCCCCTTCTTTGGCCTCGTTAAATCTATGAAGAAGGAATGAGCAGTTCTTTTCCCTCTTTTTCCTTGCTCACTAAACTGAAAAAGATACTAGAGTTTTATTCATTTGAGTCATTTAAATTTGATGAAGGTATTGAGTTTGTCATCGCATGACTCATTAAAAATTCACGATGAATATCAAGTTTAGTCTATCTACTTGTACTCGTAACAAAATGAGGTCAACATCTATTGAGCATAGGTTTCTCTTTATCCAGACTCAATAGATTAACTCACGAAAAAGTAACTGATCTGGGTATACTATTATACTTTTGTCGCACCCGATTAAAAAATATGACAAAGGGACCACCCTGGAGTCGTTCTTTACAATCTTTTCAGATTCTCTAAATATGAAAAGACCACCAAGTTATCTCATCTGGACTCATTAAATTACATAGATGAATGATAGAGTCACTTGTTTTGCGGTCCTTTTTAGACTCTTAAAATATGAAAATATTGATGAATTATCTCATCTGGACTCATTAAATTACACATATGAATCATAGAGTCGCTCTTTTTATAATCCTTTTCAGACTCTTAAAACATGAAAAGATTAATGAGTTTACCTGTCTAGATTCATTAACTAATCAGATAGTGTATAGAGTTGCTCTTTTTGCGGTCCTTTTCAGACTCTTAAAAAATGAAAAGATCGGTGAGTTTACCCATCTGGACTTACTAAACTAATCAGACAGGGAAAAGTAGAAAATACAACTGTATTTAGTATTAGAAAGTGTGGTTTGGTAGCAGTCATTCCCTTGAACATGGCACTCCCTCAGATAAAACTTCCTTGTGACGGCCTCTCAATATGGATCCTACCATCCTATGAGTTTAGCCTAAATACCCCGATGTTCTTGTATCTCTGTATCCTAACACTCTTTGGTGTTCATGAGTCTAGTGCTACATGGTTCAAACCATTGTCATGCCTTCTATTGTTCAAAGGTTAACCTTTTGTTTCCTCCATCAACCCATCAAGCATATCCTTTCATCATGCCCTCTGTCGTTTAGACCCAATGCTCAAAGATTCCTCAAAAAACAAATCATTCTTGTCCCATTTCATGTCGATTGATGTAGGACACATTATTGGCTACCTTTTGACAGGTATCTTCCTATCGACTTCAACACTCTATCTAGGAAGACAACCCAAAAACACATTCAGTGCTTTGGTACTTGCAGACATTAGTGGCAAGTCACCTTATGGTTGATTAGGGGTTCTCATTATTGGCTCCTAGTTAAGTGATTCTACAAGTGTTCGATGACAAAAACATCTTTCACACTCACTAGATTGTACTATGCATATTGGAGAGCATCACCATTATTGGTGGCCTTCCTTGCATCTGTAAACCATGTCCATTATTGACTGGTAATCAGATGATTTCATGCATGTTCAACATCAACGCATATATTCACATGCATCAATCTATGCTATTCGGTGAAGTGGAAATCAAGACCTTAGGTAGAGGCTTGCATCACTCAGCCTTGTTTCCTTTGCCAAGTTGCATATATTTTTTTTGGAGACATCTCATCAAAATTATCCTATTATGACACCGAATCCACATTGTGCTTATCGGCGGCCAGCATCGTCATATCTCTTTTATGAGAAAATCACTCTGACATAACTACTGAGTGTGGGAATGCCTGATTGAGGACATGATTTTAGTTTATATATATGTGTGTGTGTGTGTGTGTGTGTTGTATCAAGTTTCCCATATCGCCCGAAGCTTCGATCCTCTCTCTCTTTTTGTCAAAGAAGGAAAATTATAGTTAGGTAAAGTATTTCGGCCATCATCGCAGCCTCTGATCTCATATTTTAGGGGGCATCTATTATACAGAAAAATGGCCTCCTCATTAGCTCAAAGGAGAAAGACATGATGGCTGAAGCAATAACCAAAATCACAGGCCGTGTTTCCACACTAAAGTTGTCTATACACTGACAACATGCTTTATAAATCTTTTCTATAAGCCTAAGGGAGAATTATTGACCCTAATAGCTCTACTTGTTGGTTTGAGGACAGCGTTAGTAGATCCTAATGAGAATCTAGAGGTCAAAGGAGCAAATTGACTCATAAATATCTCTATATTCCCTCCTAAATCTACTCAGAAAAGCAAGGAAACATCTAGAGTTCGACCTATTTGAGGGATTTCTAATCCTAATGAAGGAGACAAATGGGAAAGAGCTCAAAATCATGGCAACACCATTGCTTTTACCTAAAGAAACTCATGGAGTAACTTGGCAACCCTAACTTGAATGCTACATAAGCAGAGCTAGGGCTATGGTGATAAAGGTCATATCATTTGAAAGGATAGCTTACTTGATTGTCGAGCATAGTCTCAAATCTAAGCATAAGAAGTTGGTAAGAAGGGAGAGAGCGAGGATATGGAGGGGTAAGAGAAGGTTGATGCAACAGATGGTTGTAATCACTTTTACGACATTAATATAGAACTGCAGTTGTACTGTCTACTCCGTGGTGTTGGTACTATCATTCATTTATTTGTTTGTCGAATACCTTTTAGCATGAGTAGCTTAGTTATGTGTAACTAGATGTCTTTTATATATTCACGTATTAATTATCAAGGTTGTATGTTGTGATTATGCTTGTCTATTCTATGTGTAGGACTTGATTTGGAGCAAGCTCAGGGGACTTCCACCTAGCTACATTGTGCTCTCCAGCAAATCTACACGGAGGCTTGAGGTAATGGATCTATCTTGCTTTGATATTTAGTTATTGTTTATGGACATGCATGTAGCTTTATGAAAGCTGCAGATAATCTTATAATCTGCCAAGGGTCTCGGGAAGACCCTTGAGGTTATCTCCATTCTCCATACACCATGCATTTTATCCTATAGTAATGTTAAATTCCTCATAAAATTAACATAAAAAAAACTCATCATTTCACTTGCAAAAATTCATGAATCCTTAAGCACAATGAAAGAATTTTGTTTCTAATTTGAGGAGGATCTTAGCACATAAATATAATATTCTAAATCAGATCAGACTATAAGAAGGTGTATACCCCTCGAAGCCATGTCACCCCAGACATAACCCATATTGGAGGAAATTTCATTCACGACGAAACTGACCTTGGTGAAAAAACTTCTAGGCAAAAGCGCGTTCTTGCCGAGAACCCTTCCATGCTAGTCTTTGCAAAAGCCTTCTAGGCAGGGTCCCGTTCTTGGTGATAACCCTTATAGGCCATTCTCAATGAAATATTCTAGATAGGATCTCGTCCTCGATGAGAACCCTTCCATGCCATTATTGGTGAAAACATTCTAGGTAGAATCCCATTCTTTGTGAGAACCCTTCTAGGCCTTTCTGGGTAAAAAAACACATTTTGGTAGAAACTCATTCATGGTGGAGGACCATTATTGGTGATAATTGCTATAGGCCATTTTGTCACATCTGATGAGTGCGCCTCCTACTAGGATCAATCAACATCCTATTCCCCCTTATCACCATCTTGCACAAATCCCTAAGCATGTTCTCTTCATCCCCCATAATGGCATGTGTTAGTCATGGCATGTGTTAGTCACCGCAAGTTTCTCCCCTTTGCACCTACGTTGGTTCTATAAATTTGGGAGAATGATCAGGATTTTGGAGGCTTCCCCTTATAGGAGTTTCCAGAAGTTGTTTTAACTACTTACCTTTGATAAAACATTTGGATACTATCCTACCCTACTTTGGAGTTTTTAGAACTTATCCTTTGATCCTATCCCTCCATCAAAGATGGATCTCAAACCCTAGATTGATAATTGGATAAGAACTCCCAACTTACCCACTTCTCTATATATTCCCAACCTTCTATGTGGTTGGGGGTTGGATTTTGGAGAGTGATTATGCCCTTATGCTTCTGTAGTGAGTGGTTATTATCTCATGCATTTAGGGTGATTGGAGGTGCATATTGTGACAAGGAAAGGGCAAGTCAACAACTTGGAGGATCTCTTCTACAAGATCAACTACTACTTATGGTTGCAATCTCCTTTCATTTATATTAATGCAAACAATTCATTTTTTTCCTATATGTGATGTTGTTATTTCATATATTTCAATACCATGTTGATATATTGAATGAAGTATTTAGATGATATTGCATGGATCTCGTAGTTTCTTGGCTTGTGTTATCTGACTTTGCAGGTTCTAATTTTGGCATTCAAAGCTAGAATTGGAGCTTCTAATCTAAAGAAGGAGCGAAGTGTGCAAAAGATTATAGGTAGGGCTCACTTTGTTATCTTTTTACTTTAAGGAAAATCATTTAGCTCCTTGTTTCTTTGTTGTTCTAAGTTAGCCAACTTCCTAGGGGATATACTTTTGTCTGCAATTGTAAATCTCGTATAACAAATTAGTGACTCCACCGGGGAACAGAGTATTCCCTTGGTAGTTTCCTTGTCCATTTTGTTTGATTACCTCCTTAACATACCTTTGTTGTATCATCCAACCAAAAAAAACCTAGGAAGTGATTTCATTGAGCCTATTTTGCAATTTTTGTGCCAAAATCCTCTTTCCCAAGCCCAACACTCCCCCAGTGCCTCTGACAGAGTGTTTCACCTCACCAAGGCCCATTCTGTATCAGCGTAACAACACCCTGATGCCTCTTCTGCACCATCGTTGGTCCCTATTTTTGCACAAATTTTACCTTGGTTCTTGAGCCTCTATTTGGTCATCCTACTTCCAGCTGAACTTCCCTAAGTCTTGAGTGTCTTGTGGTCTCTCTAAAGCCTCCATTTGGTTTTCATTTGTGTTGTTTTCCTTTGGTAAGAATTGGTTTGATTTTTTTCTTATCATTTGCTCACTTGCAAACTAATTTCATTTCACTGTTGATCGCTTAGATGAATTTTTGTTCTAGTCCTCATTCTCTGAAGTGTAATTGGATCAGTAATTGAACATTAGCATCTCAGTTTTTTTCATTTCAAAAATTAACATATGGTGAAAGAAAAAATTTGCAATGGCATTTAGGGTTTTGGATGTACATTAGCATAGGAACAGTTGCATCGAAAAGGGAAATTTCATCTCGCATATTGTTTGTTGCATATTGTGTGATGCATCTTGATTGTTCCTTCCCTTCCTTAGCTAGATTTTCATTGAAAGAGAAAAGATTTCTATTTTCTCATGCTAGATTTGTATTTTAGGATATTAAAGTGACATTTGTGGTGGGCCTCAAAAATGAAAAATAATCAAAGATAAAAGAGTAACATTTATTGAATCAACCGAAGGGGAATTTGTAACATTAACACAAACATCTAGAGGTCTAGGCTAGAGACGTGTTCCGACTTCATTAAACGTCGTAGTTGTCATTTTTTTCCAGCATTTCATCCCAAGGGTGAAATCTCGTTCCACGTATGTGAGTGTATAGGATCATACTCCACATGCCTTTGGGTATATTGGTGGCGCTCCATGCATGTAAAGTATATGGGAACACTCTCATCGAATGATTATGCATTAGACAACACTACTATGGACTACACTTCCACATACCGTTGAGCATATTTTGGGAGTCCCCAATAGGTTGCTATCCATCCATAGGTAACTGAGTTTGTTGCCTTGTATATTGTGAGACACCAAATATACCATTTGGGGAGATTGGTTGTCGTATATTAAGTCCTTGGTTTTCCAAGGTGTATATTTTAGTTCATGGTTGCTTGGTAATCCTTTATGCGTAGATTACCCTTTTTTATTTATTTATTTTTAAGTTAATAAAATTTATTATCCAACATGGAAGAACAAAACCCCCTCCCCATCATTTGCATAGAATTCAAAATAAGCCACCTCTTCCTCTAAAGGCTACTCCTAACCATCATCAAAATCATAAGAAAATGAAAGCTACAAAATCAGGAACATCAGGAACTACTTCTAGTCCTCCTCACGATATTGATAAGTGAGAATCATCTGTCCCTTTGAGTTCTGAACCCAAGAATACATCTATTCCTGTTGATGACACTTACACAATTGAAACAAAAATCGTTGAAACTTTGTTACCTAATGTCATTGAATCTGACCTCCCTGAGTCAAAAACTTTGTTTCTTGAGCTTGTTAAACCTAAGGAGCCTCAACCATCTTCACTTGATTCTTTGGGACCTTCCTCTTATATTCCATACAGACTTGTGAGTATTGAAGAGATCCCTCAAGATGATCCTCATCCTTCTACTCATGTTCATTAAGAAGGACTTTATTTTTATCAAACCAATCCTCTTCCATCTCTTCAACATTCGACACAATCTCCTTTACCTGATTCTTTGGGCCTATCAGGATTCTTAACCATGACTGGAACTGATTCAAACTACCAACCCGTTTCCACCACTATGGTTGAGGCATTAAGTGTCGCCTCCTCATCTATGTTTGCGACATCACCAGAAACTGATTTATATGGTGGCACGTCCATCCCGCCTGGCTATAAGTCATTATCTGGTAACTTTTATGGTGTTGCTTCCAGTCCTTGGACCTCTACCATGTCATCCAATTCAGAAATAATTTCTAGTACTTCTCTTATGAATTCCACATAGTCTGCTCCTCTTCCTCCACCTACACCTATAGTAGAGCAATAGGTTGGGCCTTATGTTAGTGGGAAAAGCTACCCTCAACAGCCTAACCTTTTGTATGTTGGGTACCCTCCATTTGGATTGAAATTTCCTCCATTATCCCCTCCTCCTAGGGTAGGGGAGCAACTTGTTGTTGGTATACATCAATATGGTAACCTGCCTAATTATAGTCCTCCTTATTTTGGAACGGCTTCAGTGTTTGGCAACCTACTTTACCCATTCAACATGGTTCTTTTTGGCATCGACTTTTAAATCCTCAAACTATCCCGTCTTCATCACAAATTCCTACCTATCCATCAGCACCTCAACAATCTCAAATACATGTGAGCCAACATTTATAGCCTATTTCAACAGTGTCTGGTTCTCCCCAAATCCAGGTTAGTCAACCTATACAAGGTCCCTCACCTTCTCAATCGATTTCTCAAGGTACTCCTCAAGTTTCGATAGGTCAAATTCTTCAAAATTTGGCACAGTCTCAGTCGAGCCTATACCAGTGGCCAACGCAAACCCTTATTGGGAAATAGTATGGATTACATCAAGCGCCTTCTCAAGGCCAACAAATCCAAACCCAACCATTGCAGTAGCTTTATCGTCATCATGGGGATGGGAAACAACTCACTTGTATGTTGGTTATCATAGCCCTCCATATCCTAGTAACCAAGTTCCTTATTATGAGAACCCTCCTTACCCAAGAATGAAAGTGCATGTTTCCTCGGCTATTCCTTCATATCCTGGTCATCTACCTTCATACTTTAATCGATAGTTACCTATTGTGGCTACTCTTGAATTATCAGATTTAACTCGGCTTACTAACAGCCCCATTGCTCATTCACCATGGTGGAAAATTATTCCCACTAGGTTGTCTTCTGATATCCCAAAGTTCAATGGGAATCCTGGAGAATACCTGTCAATGCATGTTATGACGTATCATCTATGGTGTTCATCCAACTCCCTTAATGATGATTCCATTCGACTTCATCTTTTCCAACGAATGCTTATGAGTACCACATATAAATGGTATACTAAGTTACCTATAGCGTCATTTCACAATTTCAGCACTTTAGCCACCACCTTCCTCACAGATTTCCAGTTACCCATTAGATAGGAAATTGGAACGAAACTATTGACCAAATTCAAACAATCAGACTCTACTCACATTTCAAATCACATTCATGAGTGGAGGCGTTGTTTTCGGTTGGTTAAGACTTATGTTCCCGATCATTTGTGACCAGAATGGTTTATTAAATATCTATTAGCTCCCATAACATAAGATGTGGCCAAAGGTGGAGTTGTGATCGAAGAGAAAGTTATTGCTTGTGCTCAATATTTAGATATGGTTTATACCCAATCAGGGACGCTCTATGATAAGATACTAAACACTCTGAGATCTCCAAATATTTTTCCTCCTCCACCTGGTAAAGAATCTCATGATGTCGATGGCATTATGGGTCTTGCTAGTTTGTAGTCAACAAGTAATCCATTTGGTATTTCTCTCACCGCTCCTACGCAAAACCCCCAATACCATCCCCCCGCAGCTTTTACTTCTGAGATAAATGTCGTTTCATCTGATAAATGTAAGTCTAAATAGCAACTTGGAATCAAGAATAAAGGTAAAGTTAAGAAAAAGAAGGATTCCTTACCGCAGGATAAACAAACAAATTCTTCTTCCGGTGAGAAATGAAAGCCTCAATACCCATGCTTGATTTGTAACGAGGATCACTTTACGCATGATTGTCTAGACTGCGCTGTAGTGAACTATTTTCTTAAATCATCCATTTCTCTTGCTATGTTGACCAACCCGTTTCCCAATATGGAGACTCATATGGTTTCCCGGGACACTTCTTCCTCTACCAAGGTTTTGATGCTTTCCTCCTCAAAGCTAAAATCTGATGTCATGGTGGCCACTCAGAATAAGGACTATGGGAATGCAAATCCATTGAACGGTGAGGCTACTGATCAACCTGCCAGTTCAGCACCACCCTCATCTGATCCTGTTACACTTGCAATTCCTATGGAATTGACTCTCAAGCTTCTCAAGGGTGTTATCCATAATTATTCTTTCAAACCCCATTTGAGAGCCACCCAAAACTATAACGTATTTGAAGACTTGGCTCAGTCTCCATTCGCTTTGTCGACTCTTGAGGTGTTGCAAAATTGCCCCACCCAAAATAAGGCCTTGTTGTTGGCTATCAAATGTGTGGATCCATTGGATTCCAACCTAGTGGTTTTCTTGTTGAAGGAAATGTAACTAGGTTTGGTCTTCATAAATGCACCTTTGATATTTGTATTTATTCAAGAAAAGAAATATTATTTTTTATAGTATTTTTCAATGAGTTTCTTTCTCATTGAAGTAGGTCAAGCACATGGTTAATTGCTTCTAGGAAGTCAAAAGGTCAATATATTTATAAGACCCTTAGAGGGCATGTTACACTATGTATAAGGCCAAAGGAATACCTCCAAGACAAGTGCAAGTCCTCTCCATGTAGCAACGTCCTCCACAAGAAGCCATCTGAAGCAAGCATAACAAGTCAGCCTAAAAGGAGGGAAAATCCTCTATATATAGAGGTTATCCACACCCCTGTAACACACTCATATATCTTTGAAATAAGTGAAGTGAAGTAACCAAAAAAGACAAGGGGAAGCCTAGTCTAAAGGGTCTCGAAGACAAGCAAAGGAAGGAGGAAGAAGGTTGAAGTGAAGAGGATTGTTTCTAGGGCTCGAAACAGTCACAAGTGTGAATAATAGGAGGGTAAGTCTGTGACATTACAAGTGCTAGGGAATAGTCCATGAAATATTATTTTTTGGGTGATAAATCAAGTCTACAAGGCCTCCCAAGCCTAGCGAAGTAGCCTATCTCTCTAGCGAAGGAAAAAGGACCCTAATTCTTTAGCGTTCCTACCTCACGTGGGAAAAACTAGTGCAACAGAACATTATTACAACCATACTTCAAGAAGGATCTCATTTGGTCAAGGATAGAAGAGGAACATCTCACCTATAAGGCTCACTCAAGGAAGGTCATCTATAGACAAGAAATAAAGAAGGAGGACAAAGTGTTCGGGAGAAAAAGTGTCAGAAGGAGGAAGCCTATGTGTCAGGCAACCAAGTACAGAAAATAGGACGGAATTGACTTGTTCTTGGAGGACATCCTAGTCAAATTTCTAGGGTTTGATAGTGATCAATAGTAAGCTTCAATAAGAGAAACTTATTGAAGGGTTTTCCTCTCTAAGAGAGAGAGGTTTTGGCCCTGGTAGAGAGCCAATGCTTGTGTTCTTCTTTTTATGTTTTTGGTAGCAGTTTGATGAAGCACACACACATGAATTAATAATAAGAATAAGAATAGTAAGCTAACAATAAAAAGTAAAAATACTCCACAAACTGTTATCAAGTCAAGAAGAATCACACTACACCTAATTGCCCTAGATTCTTCAACATGGTATAGGAGCTAAGGTGACACATGAAGGAAAGGAATCTACAAGGTTGAAGCATCAAGCCAAATCTACTCAAGGAAAAGAAGGCCTACCATCTATCATTCATCAAGGAAGACTGCATAGCAAGAAGAAGAGTCTTACACAAAGGCACCTACAAAGGAGAGTAGATCAAAGAGGGGCCTACATCATCTACAAGTTACCAATCAAATCTCATCATCAAGCAAGTCCACTTGGAGAAGGAAACTTAAAGAACATCAAGATCCTAGAAAGGCAAGCCATCAAGTCTTCAAGGAGAAAGAAAATCCAGTACATCTCAAAATCTATCAAGTAAGTATATGCCCCCTTTTGAATATACATCAATGTCTTTTTACAAGGAAAACACAAATTGGTAGGTACCAAGAACTTTCTTGCATGGAAGAAGAGGATTGATTTACTTCTCAAGGAGAATGAACTCCTAGAACATGTGAAAGGGAATCTCACTATCCCTACTAAGGAAAAAACTCAAGCCTTAGCAAATTATAATAAGGATAAGACAAGAAATCAATGGATTCTAATAGAATCAATCAAAGATTCTCTCATTCCTTATGTCTCCAAATTTCAAACATCAAAAGAAATTTATGATAAGTTAGTAGAGCTATTCTCGGTATCCACAGTTGGAGAAGTGATATCTCTAAGAAATGAGTTGTACAAGATGAAGATATCAAAGGAAGTAATAGCTCCCAACCTCATGAAGATCTCTGAGATGAGGGATCAACTTCAAGATCTTTGGGAAGTCATGTATGAAAAAAGAAATGAAAACTGTAGTACTCAATGCTCTACCTGAGGATTGGGGAAACTTCACATCAAGCATATATGCCAAGAAGGAAGCAACCACACTCAGTGAAATGTGGTCTCTCTACAAGAGAGAGGAAACTAGACTTAAAGCAAAGGAAGATGTGGGATCAAATGAGAAAGCATTTGCTACCATGTCCAAAAGAAAGGGAAAATTTTGAAATTTGGTCCACGAAGAACAAACAACAAAGACATGTCCAAAATCCGATGTTATGGATGCTAGGAATATGGACAATACAAAAGGAATTGTCCTAAGCTTAAGAAGGACAAAAACAACAAAAGAAAGAGGGAAGAATATCACATGACTCAAGAGGTGAAAGAAGAATAAAATAAGGAAAATAAGGAAAATCCTCCAGATCTCTACTATAACTAAGTCAAACTCTTTACTTCAAGTCCTCGTTAGTAGTTTTGAGTAGGATAGGAGCATGTAGGAAGAAAATAAAATTGCATGGCTAGAAACATCTTCTAGAATCTAGAAGCATGAAGTATATAGAGTTCTATATACTCATGAAGAAGTAGTATTTATAATGAGAACAAAATGCATGGTTAGAAATATCTTCTAGAATATAGGAGCATGGTAGATATAGCTCACGATATTCATGTAGAAGGAGCATACTAGTATAGGACCTCATCCACGATGGAAGAAAAAATGGTTGTGATTAAAAATCTTAGAAGACTTCCATCATCAAAAGAAAGGAAACATTTGCAAGGCAAGGGTCCTGAAGATCCTATATTGGAATCTTCAAAAGAAGGTTCATGAACCAAAGCAGATGTCTCATTGGGAATCCCATTCATGGGATTCAAGAAGAGGATGATATGCATGCAAGCTAATATGAAGTAAGAAGGGCCACACCAAGGACAACCAAATGAAGCTAAGATCAAGATGAGGTATGTATGCATCAAATTTTAGTCATGTTGTCATTTGTGTATTATTGAGTCATGGGAATAGTTCTATAACATGATCAAGTAGGACAGAATCTCTTTCACCAATGACATGCTCAAATGCATGTACTACAATGAAATAAAGGTAAACAAAAGGATATTCTCACATAAGGAGTATAAGATTTTTTACTAAGAAGCAAGAAGAAATGTTGACTAGTCCAGGAAGGAAGCAATGAAGAAGTGCTCTCACAAGGAGCATAAGGTGGTTGACTAATCTATCCAAGAATAACAAAATGAAGAAAGAGATCAAGCATGTGAAGAACACCATGATCACAAAGAATAACATATAAAAAAGAACCATTTAAGACATCTCCCGAAAGAAGGCAGGATAACTATGAGAAAGGAAGGAAGGGCCCTTGATACCTATGATGGCCTTAGAGATATGAAAGATGCAAATAACTGATTCTAGTCTACAAAATATGTCATGATAAAGTATCCTCCAGAAAAAGCACCAGTTAATGTTGAATCAATATCATGATAAAGTCATGATGTGCTAATAGGTCGAAGCATGTAAACAAGCAAGTACAACGAAGCATCCATGAGAAGAGTATTCTGAAGCATGGACAAATGAAAAATGAGTAGCTAGATGCCAAGAAAACCTAATGTATGATAAGAAATACACTTTCCACAAAGGAAGAAATGACATGAAAAACTAGGAAGGAAAGTGATCGATGGATGGTGCTCTACCTATAAGAATTTCGAAAAAAGAATTCATGACATCAAAGAAATTAAGGAGATCAAGCAGTTATAGGACCCATGAAGAAGAAGTTGCGGATGAATGAAAGAGTCCCTAGTTAAGAGTGAGCTCTAACCAGTCCCTGATCAAGAGGGAGTTTTGGATCACCCTTGATTACAAAGGAGTGACAACTGTGTTTTTCCATTTCATGGGTCATGCACTAGACCAGGACTAACAGCTATAAGTCTAGATGACGACCATGAATGCAAATGTAGACACAAGATAGACACAACATTATTGTCTTCACTTGGGAAGAAATAATGGGAGGATTGGGTAATGATATGGCATCTGATACTCTTTGAGGATGTGTAGGGCATCCAAGACAAGAGTAGGCAAGAGGACCAATATTCTTTGAGGGTTGGGAAACCAAGATAGGAGTAGTCCTAGAAAGTCATACTCAGTGAACACTTGGGTGGGTATGTACCTCGAGAGACAATGAATAGGTTTTTTATAAGCCATTAGTATCACCAATATTGTGCTCTAATATATTGAGAGATAGATCTGTCAGTTAAGGCCTTGCTATGGAAACAATGTTGGTTATTATGATTCTATAACAAATGGATTGGAAATCCAGTTTCTCTTATGTGAATTCTTCAAGATCAATAATAGCCACACACCTTGTAAGGTTGTATGAATACCCCCTAGTTAAGAGGGAGTGTTGAAGGAAATGTAACTAGGTTTGGTCTTCATAAATGTACTTTTGATATTTGTATTTATTCAAGAAAAGAAATATTATTTTTATAGTATTTGTCAATGAGTTTCTTGCTCATTAAAGTAGGTCAAGCACATGGTTAAGTGCTTCTAGGAAGTCAAAAGGTCAATATATTTATAAGACCCTTAAAGGGCGTGTTACACTATGTATAAGATTAAAGGACTACCTCTAAGACAAGTGCAATTCCTCTCCACACAGCAATGCCCTCCACAGGAAGCCATCTATAGCAATCATAACAAGTCGGCCTGCAAACTATCCTCAGTTTGGCCGTCTAGTCAGCCTAAAAGGAGGGACAATCCTCTATATATAGAGGATTTCCTAGTCTAGGGAAATCCTAGTCTAAAGGGTCTCCAAGACAAGCGAAGGAAGGAGGAAGAAGGCTGAAGTGAAGAGAACTATTTCTAGGGCTAGAAATAGTCACATGTGAGAAGAAGAGAAGGGTAAGTCTGCAACATTACAACAGCTAGAGAATAGTCCATGAAATATCATTGTTTGGGTGAGAAATCAAGTCTATAAGGATTCCCAAGCCTAGAGAAGGAGCCTCTCTCTAGCGAAGGAAAAAAGACCCTATTTCTCTAGGGTTCCTACCTCACGTGGGAAAAACTAGGGCAACAGAACAATATTACAGCCATACTTCAAGAAGGATCTCATTTGGTCAAGGATAGAAGAGGAACATCTCACCTAGAAGGCTCACTCAAGGAAGGTCTATCTCTAGACAAGAAACAAAGGAGGAGGATGAAGTGCTAGGGAGAAAAAGTGTTGGAAGGAGGAAGCCTATGTGTTGGGGAACCAAGTGAAGAAAAGAGGAAGGACTTGACTTGTGCTTTGAGGACATCCTAGTCAAAGGTATAGGGTTTGGCAGTGACCAATAGGAAGCTTCAATAAGAGAAACTTATTGAAGGGTTTTCCTCTCTAAGAGAGAGAGGTTTTGGCCCTGGTAGAGAGCCAACATTTGTGTTCTTATTTTTATGTTTTTGATAGTAGTTTGATGAAGTACACACACATGCATTAATAATAAGAAGAAGAATATTAAGCTAACAAGAAAAAGTAAAAAGACCCCACAAACTGTTATCATGTCAAGAAGAATCACACTACACCTAATTGCCCTAGATTCTTCAACATTTCTCTCATGAAAACTATACCCCTCGACTTCTATCTCAATTAGCTTTTATGATTCAAGTCATTTTCCATGGTAAGAACATTCATTGTGATATTGTGGACGAGGGAGCCTCGACTTGCATCATGTCCATGTCTTACTGGAAGGCGATTGGTTCAGACCAGTTGACTCAATCAACCACCACAGTAAAAGCCTTCAATGGAAGGACATATAAACCTTGTGCGATTCTGAATTACCTCCAAGTGGAACTCAGGGGAAAAACCATCTCCGTTGAAGTATAATTTATTGATGAACTTCATAATTATAATCTTCTATTGGGACGTACATGGGTTTATGCTATGGATATTGTCATTTCGACTTACTTCTGAATGATTTCCTTTCCTCATAAAGGCAAGATCATGGCCATAGATCAACTCACCTTTTTCGCCTTTGATTCCAATGTTACTGGAAGTGTCCCTCTTGCAGGGGAAGCTCTACATTCCTATCAGCACGTTGGAGTTGGGTTGTTGAAGGATTCATCGCTTATGGGAACCTTTTCGCTCCCTCCTCTCCTTCCCAGCTCCTCCCCTTCAGTTTCTTATATCAATATCATATCATCCTCTACGATCTTGGTCGATCCATGGATTGTACTTAATGAAACTGAAATCCAAATTTTTGGCAACTGAATGTTGCTTAGCCTCGTTGAGCAATATTACAAATCCATCTATTCAGCTTGTGTGGCTCATACCTTTTCTTCGATTAATTGGTGTTGGATGTGTGGGGCCGACCTAGGTTCAATGTTAGTTAGCCAAACAAATCCCTACACTACTGGCCCTTTCGGCATCAGCGCACGAGGTGCATACCAGAGTCTCACCCAAAGTAGTATGGGGGGATGCTGGAACCAAGTTTCTGCACCTTAAGATGGTCGTGATGTCGGTTTATAACCTCTGTTTCTATTTTCATGTAGGTCATTAAGCTTTAGGGTTCTGTTAGTCTAGCCCTTTATTCCACCCTTCAGTACCTCTGCGAAGGTGTACGATTGACCTTCACATAGCCTTAACCCACAGTCTAGGTACTTTTGTGCTACTATGATAGTGTATTGCACAGGTTCCCATGTTATCTTATGTGCTTTACTTATCTTACTAAAAAATCACATTTAGAGCCACGTAAACTAATATTCTTACTTGTGTTCAATTGCCCAATATAATCATATATAATCACGCATCATATAAACGTTATAAATTAAACCCAAAACGCAATATAACTAGATGCATTGACAAATGATAAATACACAGAATTTGCAGAATACTTCTCTTTATTGATATCTTTAGATTAGTACAGACTCTATCCGCCCTACGCACACAACTGTAAGGGTCTGCGCACTCAGCTGCAAACTTCCACCCTAGGCCTCTCTACACTTAGTTGCAGAGCTTCTATCTATGCTAAGACCTGACACACTTATACTTCTCTACCAAGGCTCCAAGACTTGTCTTATGTTTTCCAAAAACTACTTAGATCTTACTTACTTAGCTCCCTTTTATACAATCCCATGGTCTGTGGATCTTTACAACTGACTTTACACTTTACAAAATAAGGGTGGACAACCCTTTATGACTCATGACACCTTCGCGCTCCATGACCACACAATACAGAGACTTTACAATTTTATTACAAAATTGACCCAAAATATGGGCTTTTAGCCCCAAAACTATCCTTAGGGGAACCCATTCCCAATATCCCCCCAACACAAACATGGTGACTCACACTCGAGTCACTCTGTAGGCATAGAGATCTTGGTGTAGCCCTTGATAAACTTCCTTTAATACCCCATATGTCCCAAGGTTGCGTGCATTTGTTTTACACTTCTCGATGCCTCCAAGTTAAGTATCATTGCGATCTGTGCGGGTTCTACCATTAGTCCCTGTCTACAAGCCACATGACCTAACATGCTCCCAAAAGCAACACAAAACATGAATTTCTTCAAATTGAGCGCAATCTAGTACCTTCAACGAGTATCTAGCGTCAGGCGTAGACTTGCCATATGGAATTTTACCAACCAAAACACAGTCCAGTCATCAAAGTACACATCTATAAACTTATGAATAAATTCCTTGAATGTAGCAATGACTACGTGCGAAAAACTCGCAGGCACATTCTTCAATATGAAAAGCATTACAATATACTGAAAACATCCCCACTCAGTCGCGAAGGTCGTCTTGCTTCTATCCTCAGGCACAATTTTGATCTGATGGTACCCAGAGAACCCATCAGTGAAGGAGTACGCTTCTTGGCCACCTACATTATCCAATACCTCCTTAGTGAACGGAGTCAGGAAAGGATCATGTACACCAGCGTCATTCAACTTCTTGAGATCTGCACATATCCTTATTTCATCCTTCTGCTTCTTTTCTTGTACCACCATTGGGCTTACCCAATTATATTATTCTATAAGTGGTGGGCCCGAGTATTGCAGCAATGATGCTGCAACTCCTGGGACTCCCTTCTTTACTTTTATCAACCTGGTTGTTTGTAACAAACTTGGAAGCAACAGTGCTATATGCACAAGTGCTAGCTCTTGCTGCGGCTGTCACTTGATCAGCTAGCACAAGTCCGCTAGGAGCTTAAGCCAACTTATATGAGTTCTTAGAAGAAGCTTTTAACTGTGATGGATGAAGGCTAATTCAAAGAGGCTAGTCCATTTGCAGAAAGAAGCTGAAAGCTGAGAAGAAATGCAAACCCTAGCAAACCCTAGTTTTACCGTCTAGCCCTACTGGTGCAAGGAAAGAGATGAAAGAGGTGGAACTGGATGCCATTGACTCTTGGAAAGGAAAAATGCATGTGACTAAGCTACTTCTGAAGAGAAATATGGAAAAAACATCTTTTTGCATTTTTGAGTAATTTTGCAGAATTATTATGCATGTGCTTTAACTATTTTTTATTGTACAGAGGTTGATTGGCGAAAGGAAATGGAGTATGTGATTGCAGGAGGTTGCGAAGGTGAGAAGAGGGCCTAAGGGGTCCCTAACACCCTTCCACAGAGTTTCACATTGATCGGATCTCGAAAAACCGCTCACGTGAACCTCTACAGGAAGTCTGCAGGGGTTCTACAGGAAGATCTGAAAGAGGATTTTGGAGGGTTGATGGTGGAAAAACGGTGGGAAAGTGGAAATGGAGGTTGGATGAGGATGTTAAGGGGTCTAGGACCTGGTGAATGAAGCTAAGGAGTGATTAAGGTGATTAGATTTGTTCAAGGATGGAGGGAGCAATGTTGCACAAGAACGTAGAAATTAGGGCAAAGTGGGAAGATGTGGCAAATGAAGGGAAGGAATCTTGGATTAGGGGTTGGAGCAAGTTGTATTGATGGAGGAAGGGTAGGAGGGGAGGTATCACAGGTGTTTTTCACGTTATTTTCCAAAACTAATCAAACAAAGACTAGGAAAACCAAAGATCTAGCTATTTTGACCTAATTTGACCTAAATACCAGAAATCATGATGGACATAAGTTTATTGGCAGAAAATCATGTAAGACAACTATTAAAACCAAGCAAGAATAGATCTAAGCATGTAATCACAACTGGTATCAACTTTCCTAACTAAAAATCTAACACTAGCAATTGCATGAAAAGGCAAAAACAATGTTTTTGTGGTAGCAAGTATGCCTTGGTCTCTGCTCATGGTCCCAAGGAGGGAGAGATGAGATAAAGTATTGCTTGATGGCCTTTTTGCAGATCTTTTTTGTACCAAACTATCAGATCAACCTGAAGCATGAAAAACTATCTCAATTATCACAAATGACCTAAGTAACCAAGCAAGATTTTAATCTAAGTAGCAAAACTTATTCTAGGAATGCAACAAAACACATAAAAGTATACAAAGGAGGTACTGGCATTTGGGTTGGGCCCAATCCCAAGAGCTACAGCCTCCTAAGAAACATTAGAGCTGGTGCAAAGCTAGATTCATCTTTATTGATCAAAAAATTATTTACATCCCAAAAACTGTCTACAAGAAAAAGCTCGAAAATGTGCTGATACAGAGCTGCACTAAAGTGCAAAAATAGACTAAAAAAATGACTAACCTACTGACTAAAATCTGACTAACTAAACTAAGGCCCTAAGCCTTCTTATTTATACAAATTGAGGACCCCAATATTCCTCCTAAACATTAGGAACTCGGTTGCCAAAACTTGCAGTTAACAGTAGTCCTACTTGACTTGCTTGGTTGCCCCTTGTGCTCTGAGTTTTTGATGGAGAATTTGAGGTAAGGGCTCATAAATGAAGGGGACACCTTCCTACAAATCCTCTCCCTTGTTCTTCCATGAATTTGGCTGCCAAGTTCTCATTAAACTTTTGATTTTGTCTCAAAATTGACCAAAAATCTGCATAAAGCACACATTAGACTTTTTGGCATAATGACTAACTCAATTCACTCTATTAGCATAAATGTAATAAAAACATGCAATAAACTAATGAGAATGGTGGATTAAGTCAAATTAGGAGGCTAAATGAGCCCATATAATTACCCATTTCTGGGGCTCATCATCACCCCTACTGAAAGTGCTGCTCATCCTCAGAGCAACTAATCTATCTCTTCATATTTGATGGCCCTAATGGCCTCCTTATCATCCCAAGCTTCTGATGTGGTCTACTCATGTTTGCCATAAAATTTTGCCTTCTTGTCCATGTCCTTCCACTGTTCCTCCTATTCTTCTTGTTTGAATTCTTATGCTTTTCCTGGCCTTGAAATACATGGAGGTTTGCATTTTTCTTTTTCCTTTTTGTTTTGTAGGTGTGCTTAATGCAGCAAGCACAGCTGCTGCCTCCCTTGCCAAGATTTCAAAGGATGTTTCTTTCTACTGTTCTTTCCCTTCACTTCCTGTAGAAATCTCTATGCCCCCTGTTTCTGCTTGTGTCACTGATATCTCAGTGTGTGTCTGTTCTTTCTCTTGTTGGGTGCCTACCTTGGCTGTGGCAGCCTTCCTTTGGGCTTTCTTCACCTTTTTCTTGCTAATCTTTGTCCTTTTTCCCTTCTCTGTTTTTGTTGTTTTCTCCTTTTCTGTCTTAGGCTTAGCAGTCTTGTCAAATTCCTCTTTTTCCTTCTGTTTTTCCTCTGTTTTGCCCTCTTCTTGAATGTTCTGTGCTCCCTCATCAATGTTCTTCTCAATTTCTTCAGTTGGCATGGTGTTGAGTTTGTGTTTTAACCAGAAAAGAAAATGCTCAGGTGGGAAAAAAACACAGTCAATCACTGAAACAGAGGATAGCTAAATTCAGTTCTTTCTGAACCCAAGAAGGAATTTTTCATGTGATCCTTACAACATCAAATGGCAGTAATTCCCCTATTTGAAAACTGCTGTTACCTAGAATTTGACTGTCTGTTTATGAAAAAAAAAAATTACAGAACAGAGCATAAGGACACATGGTCTTTTCTCAGCACATAGATAGATATGTAAATTCAGTTTTTTTTTTTTTTCACACACACATGGTTGCCTCTACTGTAGCATGTATCTTCCTTACAGGAGAATTTTTTTAAAATTGATGAGGAGATTTTGGAATGTAGAGAAAGCACTGGGTAAATTCAGTGAAATATGCAGGCAATCTTTCACGGTTTGTTCAATACACAAGTAGACTCACTCTCTTTTTTCATTCTATTGTCGTGTTTAATTCACCACCTTGCACAAACAAATCATGCACAGAGAAGTTTTCCCAAGCCTACCTCGTTTTGAGCTTGAAATTTGACAAAAATTCTGGGTTTTCTTTCTGCAAAGCAGTTCTCTGCCTTTCATGTAGAACCCTTCCTGTAGAAGGCTACCGGTTCCTGTAGAACTATTACAGCTTCCTGTAGAATGCAGATAAACAGGAGGGTTTTGAAAAATGGCCGAAAAAGACTGGTTCACTACTATGGAGGTGGTATGGAGCTTGTTGCAGGTGCAGGGATGATGATAAAATGGAAACAATGGTGGTGGGAGTATTTCAAAGATGAGTCTGATTCGTTGTTTATGGAGACTTCTGTTGATGGAGGGTGAGCTGGCCAAGTGCACATTGGCCCCATGCAAACCGTTGGTCCCCACTATAGTGTTATTATGAACTGTATGTTCTCTGCTTGTAATCACTTCCATCAATTACGTTGGAGTTTAAACAGCCACCACTACCTATTTTCAGTTTTCTTCTTGAGACGGCTAAGCACACGTGTCGATTGCACCCATTGAGCGTTGTTTGAACTAGATGAGGCGTTGTCTGAACTGGATGAAGGTGGCAAGTTATCTAGCCACTAATCTTGTTTAATCACAACCATCTCACTGTCCATGCAGTTCTTAAATTACATTCATGCAACAGAGGAATGGGTTTAGTCACGTACCTGGAAGTTGAATGCATTTGTTGTGAGGTGTTGTGGCCTTTCCTTCTGCTGCATGCCTTTGTTTCTGTGGATGCATGCTGGTTTGGTTGCTGATACATGGCTATTTTTCTTGTGCAGGTATCCTCTAGCTGGATCTAAGCTACAGGAGTTTGTTTCAACGTTCAATTTGCACCCTCATGCTACTGATGCTAGATTTTTGCAGGACAGCGACTTGTTTTCTCCATAGCTCCCAAACAATAGATCAGATTGACTTGAAATTTTTTGAGTATGTTTATATCATAATTATGCACCTCCCATAACAAAATTGTGGTCAATGGAAGAACATATTTCGAGAAAAACTGAAAATGGTTGAAGGTGATAGAGGTCAATTTCTCGAAAACCGTGCACTGGAATTGGCTAAAATTGCTTGGGCAGGTTACTATCACCCATATGCATCTCCCTGTGAAACATGTTTTGAAATGGATGCACAGATATGGAGAAAATGCAAAAATGGTTGAAGGTGATGGAGGCTGATTTTTTTGGAAACCGTGCACTGGAATTAGCTGAAATTGCTCGAGCATGTTGCCATCATCCCTATACAACTCCCCATAAAACAATTTTTTAAATGGATGCATGGTTTTCAAGTTAGGGAGAAAACAAATTTCTGCTCTATGTATTTTTGTATCAGAGCATTCTACAGTTTTTGCACAGTAAGGAAAAAAATGAGCTTGGGCTGTAATGCAGACTGGGAATTGATGGGAGAGAGGTTTGAAGATTGTAGGAGGATTTATGAACCCTTTATGAAGCTTCCATGTTCGCCAAACTGCTTTTTAAAATCCATTTCTAGCTTTCTGTAATTTCTACAGGAACTTCCTATAGAAAACACCGTTTTCAGAAAAGAAGCACAATGAGGTGAAAAAAATAATGGAGAAGGGTAAGGGATGGAAACAGGGATGTTTACAGGCTGCATGGACAGATTTCCAACCTTCGGGTCCTCATCGGAGATCAATTTTGGTTTGTTTTAGGTTCTACAGGATCTTCCTGTAGAAAACACAGAACTTCCTATAGACGGTGAAATCTCAGTCCGAATGAGACCAAATCTTAGGAAATGGTAGTGGTCATGGAGGAATGGATTGTGAGGGATGCTTGCAACCTGGTGCTGAACTCTGTCTTTGTTTTGTGTGATCCTCTTAACCTGCAATGTTCTTCCTGCAACCTGCAATTATTCAATAGAAATTAGGTTTATTTTTATTTTTCTCTTTTCTTCTTTCTTTCTCTTTTTTTTGAAAACAACTAAGGCGCCTCATGGAGGTTTTCACCCTAATTTCCTGCCCTAGGCGCCTCCAAGGGATGTTTTCACCCAGGGATCTTATTCTTTTTTTATTTTCTCTTCTTTCCAACCCATTGACCGCCTCATGGAGGTTTTCAATCAATGAGCCAATCTGAGGCGCCTCTGAGGAGGTTTTCACCTTAGATTTTTATTTTCCTCTTATTTTCATTTTTTCTTTTTCTTTTTTCATTTTTTTTTCTACCCTACCCTACTTGAAAAACAAAATCATTTTCAAGTATAAGAATACTTCCAATGGAGCCATGTGCACGTCGAGATGGTAGACAAAATGATGTGGAGGCTTGAAATGCATGCTTTGACAAGTATCCAATTTTCAAAGACTAAATGATTTGACTTTGAAGGGATCAAACATAGTTGAAGAAGAGAGTACTGCTGCAACTTAGTGACCGTCTAGAACCATATCTCAATATAGCTTTGATATATTTGGTCTCTTTGCTGATCTGGATCATTCTTCATGTCACCTTCTACCATGACCTTCTCATCTTCCTCTTTTTGCTGATTTTTCTCTTGAATACATGGAGGATTTGATGGTAACCATGAGGGAGCTCTCTTGATCTCTGATTCTGTTGTCTTCTCTTCGTCAAGTGTAGCCCATGGTTTTTTGCTCTTCTCTTTTGCATCTTCTTCTGCTGGATGTGGTCCTTCAATGATATCAATATAATCTCTTTCTTGCAGTACTCTTCCTAAGCTATGGTGAATATCATTGAGCTCAAAAGGAGTTGTTTGGAAATGTTGTGCCTCAACATTGTAATTGGGTTGAGCTACTCCAATGTGCGGGTGTGGAAATGGTGGTACGGGTAGTTGAGTGGGGGTGTAGATTTGAGATGGATGTGGATGAGGTTGTGGTTGGGTAGGTGATGGAGGCAAAGGAGCGGGAGGAGAGTTGTACTGGGGCTTCCACCCCTGATGAGGTGCATTCCACTGAGGCTATAGCTTATCATAGGAGTGAAATGGATGAGTAGCTGGTTGAGCATGATATTAAGATGGATACGACCAAGGAGGGGGTGTGGACCAGGAAGGATGAGCAGGGGGACCCCAAGAAGGCATACAAGTGGCTTGATAGGGGCTATAATAAGTCTGGGATGTCCCTTGCATTCCCTGCTGGTAAGTTATGGGTCCATGTGGCCTCCTTTGGTTCATATAATAGAGTGGTTTAGTGGCTCCTTTGGCCCTATGATATGCAGCTTTAAGTCTGGGTAAGGATGGGCACTAGTTTGTAGGGTGGTATGCCTCACAAATGAAACATATCTCTATAGAGTGAAATGGACAATCATTCCGAGGATGCTTCCTTGTGCATCTGGGACAAAAGATGGCCAAAGCCCTCTCGGCTTCCTCTTGCTTCATTTGGATCCGAAAGGTATCCATTTGCATGGCAAGCATCTGCCTCACCTCGCTCTTGAAATCTTCATCATATTTTCACATTCACCTCTAAGGATTGAGTTGGAAGAAAAGGTACTTCTCCCAACATTTATGTTTTCAGACATTTGCTCCAGAGGAATGTTTTCTTCTTCTTCTCCACTAGAGGTTCTTCAAATATGTCTTGTTGCCCACCTAAGGGTTCTTCTTAATCACAACCATCGAAGAAGAGAGAAGGTTGTCTGTGTGAAGCAGTGGGGGTGTTGTTCAAACATTTTTTGACTTATCTCTACTCCTACAAGGCATGAAAGGAAACTTCTTTGGTTGATTTTTGCTTTTTTCTACTTGTACCTGCAAACCTGAAATAGATTGAACTGCAACTAACTAAAATCTATCTTGCTAAAATGAAAATGCGGAATTGAAATGAAAGTAGGAAATGACTAATCTATGTTGCTGAAATGAAATTGCAGGAATGAAATGCTAGGCTACGCTTGCAGAATTGAAATTGCAGAATTGAAATGCTAATCTACGCTTGTGGAATTGAAATTGCAGAATTGAAACGCTAATCTATGCTTGCAGAATTGAAATTGCGGAATTGAAATGCTAATCTACACTTGCAGAAATGAAATTGTGGAATTGAAATGTTAATCTATGAAAGCAGGAAATGTTTAATATACTTTTGCGGAAATGAAATTGCAGAATGGAAATGAAACAATCTACTCTACGCTTGCTGAAATAAACAACTTAGCAGAAGGTTGTAGTAGAAAATAGAAGAAAAGAAGCAATCACCAATACTTTGACGCTTCCTCGACAACGACACCAAAAAGATGGTGGGGCCAAGTATTTTAGCAATGATGCTACAACTCCTGGGACTCCCTTATTTACTTTTATCAACTCGGTTGTTCGTAACAAACTTGGAAGCGACAGTGCAATATGCACAAGTACTAACTCTTGCTACAGCTGTCACTTGATCAGCTAGCACAAATTTGTTAGGAGCTTAATCCAACTTCTATGAGTTCTTAGAATAAGCTTTTAATTGTGATGGATGAAGGCTAACTCAAAGAGGCTAATCCACTTGTAGAAAGAAGCTGAAAGCTGAAAAGAAACACAAACTGTAGCAAACCCTAGTTTTACTGACTAGCCCTACTAGTGCAAGAAAAGAGATGAAAGCGGTGGAACTGGATGCCATTGACTCTTGGAAAAGTAAAATGCATGTGACTAAGCTACTTCTGAAGAGAAATATGGAAAAAACATCTTTTTACATTTTTGAGTAATTTTGCAGAATTATTATATATGTGCTTTAACTATTTTTTACTGTGTAGAGGTTGATTGGCGAAAGGAAATGGAGTAGGTGATTGCAGGAGGTTGGGAAGGTGAGAAGAGGGCCTAAGGGGTCTCTAACACCCTTCTAGAGAGTTTCATAGTGATCAAATCTCGAAAAACCACTCACCTGAACTTCTACAGGAAGTCTGCAGGGATTCTACAAGATGTTCTATAGGAAGATTCGAAAGAGAATTTTGGAGGGTTGATGGTGGAAAAAAGGTGGGAAAGTGGAAATGGAGGTTGGATGAGGATGTTAAGGGGTCTAGGACCTAGTGAATGAAGCTAAGGAGTGATTAAGGTGATTGGATTTGTTCAAGGATGGAGGGAGCAATGTTGCACAAGAATGTAGAATTTAGGGCAAAGTGGGAAGATGTGGCAAATGAAGGGAAGGAATCTTGGATTAGGGGTTGGAGTAGGTTGTATTGATGGAGGAAGGGTAGGCAGGGAGATATCATAGGTGTTCTGCATGTTATTTTCCAACACTGATCAAACAAAGACTAGGAAAACCAAAGATCTAGCTATTTTGACCTAAATACCAGAAATCATGATGGACATAAGTTTATTGGCAGAAAATCATGTAAGAGAACTATGAAAACCAAGTAAGAATAGATCTAAGCATGTAATCACAACTGGTATCAACTTTCCTAACTAAAAATCTAACACTAGCAATTGCATGAAAAGGCAAAAACAGTGTTTTTGTGGCAACAAGTATGCCTTGGTCTCCGCTCATGGTCCCAAGGAGGGAGAGATGAGATCAAGGATTGCTTGATGGCCTTTTTGTAGATATTTTCTGTACCAAACTATCAAATCAACCTGAAGCATGAAAAACTATCTCAATCATCACAAACGACCTAAGTAACCAAGCAAGATTTTAATCTAAGTAGCAGAAATTATTCTAGGAATGCAACAAAAACACATAAAAGTATACAAAGGAGGTACTTGCACTTGGGTTCGGCCCAACCCCAAGAGCTACAGCCTCCTAAGAAACATTAGAGCTGGTGCAAAGCTAGATTCATCTTTATTGATCAAAAAATTAGTTACATCCCAAAAACTGTCTACAAGAAAAAGCTCGAAAATGTGCTGATACAGAGCTGCACTAAAGTGCAAAAATAGACTGAAAAAATGACTAACCTACTGACTAAAATCTAACTACAATCTGACTAAAATCTGACTAACTGAACTGAGGCCCTAAGCCTTCTTATTTATACAAATTGAGGACCCCAACAATCCTCCTAAACTTGAGGAACTCAGCTGCCAAAACTTGTAGTTAACAGCAGTCCTACTTGACTTGCTTGGCTGCCCCTTGTGCTCCAAGTTTTTGATGGAGAATTCGAGGTAAGGGATCATAAATAAAGGGGACACCTTCCTACAAATCCTCTCCCTTGTTCTTCCACGAATTTGGTTGCCAAGTGCTCATTAAACCTTTGATTTTGTCTCAAAATTGACCAAAAATCTGCATAAAGCACACATTAGACTTTTGGCATAATGACTAACCCAATTCACTCTATTAGCATAAATGTAATAAAATACATGTAATAAACAAATGAGAATGGTGGATTAAGTTGAATTAGGAGGCTAAATGAGCCCATATAATTACCCATTTCTGGGGCTCATCAATTGGCTCAATGATGCCTGCCTCGAGCATCTTGTCTAGCTCTAAGTTGACCTTTTCTTTATACTTCAAATTAATATGGTAAGGTTCTTGCTTAACCGGCTTCACGTCGGGCTTTAACATGATCTTCACAACACCCATGTCTCCTATTATCCCCTTTAGCTCCGTAAACATGGTAGGGAACAAATCCTAGTATTTGCGGAGCAATTCAGTGACCTTATCTACCGTCGCGTCATCCCATTAATCTCCTATCTTTGCGAATTTGGGCTCTGCCTCCATACCAATATTTACCTATTTCATTTTTAGTGGCATGGTTATATCAAGGTTCTTGATTTGTGGTCCCTCAACATCGTGATGATCCTCTGTTTCATGGGTATTAATTTTTCGTGGATCTTCATCTTCTTCTTCGGCAGTCACATTATAGCATTCTAGCGCATGGCTCAACTACATAGTCCAATTGGGTTGAATCAGATCCAAAGGATCCTGCGGTATCCTAAAGATTGATGTTTTAACTTCTTGTAGCACTTCGTCAATACAGTCAAACTCGTCTTTGAAGTTGAACGTCAGTATGAATCCTTCGCACAGAATATCCCATTCACCTATACCATGGTGGAGCTCTATCTCCAAGTACCAGTTCATCACGATGATATCCAAGATATGACAGAAAAAGTGCACCCATTCAAGTTGGGGCTTCGCTCCAAAATCCTTAGCCCATTTGGCCAAGTGTTCGCGCAAATCATCCTTCTCGTCATATTTGTCTGTCATTCATACATTTTGCTTCCCAAAGTGTGTTCTCATCATCCTCCTACACTTGCGCCAATCATCAAAACTACCCTTGTGCGTACCCCACCATCTCGCGGGCATAGCTCACAGTGCCTAGTCCAAAGCCTAGAAGCGCTACTTTTCTGGTACCTCCCTCTCAAATGCATCCAAAAATTCATCTACCTCATTTAAGCCATCGTAAGTGGGAATATTTCTTACCTCTGACAATACACAGTGCAGCAACCGGGTCATCATGTTACAACTCAATGTGGTTACTTCATGTGACCGATTCTGCCAACACTCTAATTCTTCATTAGAGTCTGAGGGGTAGGAAATCTTGTGATCCCATGTAATTCATCTATCCACTGTTGGATTCACCCAATCTTAGTCTCGCGTTGTTATCTTATATATGCAATACAAATCGTCATCGCTCTCATATTTGCAGACTGGTTCAGTATAGCGTGATCCTTCAGCAAGATTTAGGGGTACTATTACATGAAGTGATTTCTTTTCAAATATCATCTTTCGCTTATTTAGGTTGGTTACCCCATTCATGTCAGTAGCCTAATCAATGCCAAGGAGTGCAGGGTAGGTGTTGTTGTCATCCACAATTTCTATTACTTCAAAGTCAGCCAACACATTCACGGCTTCAATATCTACAGTTACCCCTTGCAGCCATCCCATGGGGATGATCTTCTGCTGATTTTCCATCCTTAACTGAATCGGATACCACTGCAACACGGGTCTTCCCATTTGCTCCCAAGTCTGATTTGGTAAAACTTTTGCATCTGACCCCAGATCTAGAATAACCTAATCCATTTCATATTCTCCTATCTACGTGGTCAGTCTCATCTTACGTCCTGTCCTTGCTTTATTCTTACCAATCTTTTGTACCACACGTGGTTCACTAGAGTGTTTCCAGCACATCTATTTATAAGCTCCTGTAACCCCTTCACAACCTTTCTATCATGCAACAACTTCATGAAAGTCTCTAGAAAGGTCGTAAGCATAGAAGGGTCCATTTCCTAATTAGGCTTATCCTTGCTCCCTGAGATAGAGGCCTCAACGAAGCTCTTCTTTGCTTCCATGAAAGTTTTGTAGGTGCGCTCCAAATAAAATTCAGCCTCCTTCACTGGAGCTTTGCAAACACATGCACTATCTTCAGGCTGTTTCCCCTTGTCATCTCCTGTTGCAATTCCACTTTGGAGCACTATATTCACATTTGGATCCTCTTCATGAGGCTCAGACTGCATCATCTGCAGGTTCTGAGTCGGCTGAGGCAGTAGCGCCCCTTCGTTGCATATCCTCGCTATCAACATAGGATAGTCTTCTGTCTCACGATCAAACTGAGTACAATATTTACATGATGGTCACGTTCGGTTAGTGCATTCACAGGCATAATGTCCCGGTCCTCCACAATTGTAACAAATCAGTTGTCCCCGACCTCTGCCAAGTCCTCCTCCGCCTTGGCCTCATCTATGCCCCTGAAAACCTGTTCGCGCCATCCCAACACTCTGGTTAAGGGGTCGCATTTATGCATGGACCCTATAGGCAGGTGCTATGTCCATCATCAATTCATAACTTCTACAGTTGCGCTCATCATGCCCTACTGACCTGCGAAAGTTGCAGAACAGTTGTTGTGGTGTTTGTACAAACTTCTGTAGCAAATGACAGTTATCTGTCACACGTTTCCCTACTACCTGACATATAGCGGACCACAACGCAGGCCCTGCACTCGGTCTTGCTTGGGCTTCTGGCCTCAAAGGCATCGGTCCTCCTCCTACAATATAGTTCATAAAGACCGGGCAGTGGTCTTTTTCATGCCCCTAACCCTTACATTTTAGGCACCATATCTCTTCACGCACCTCCAATTGAACTATTCTGTCCTCCAAACTTTGCATTTCGAGGCAAAGATTTTGCAACTACGCATGGATTTGTTGAACCCCCATATTTGGATCTTGCATCGGTGTTTCATGCAGTCTCATTGCAATATCCAAGGCCTCTGCCTGAGTCGTAATCTTCTTTTGTGATAGTGCAACCCTTAGGTATGAACCATTTCCTCTACTTTCCATTTGTTAAGTTCATATTGGCTTCGCAGATTTTACATTTCAACCTCTAATCCAATTCCCATGATGTCTCGCCTAGTTTCATCATGATTTCCTTGAACCTCACAATCAATTGTGAGTCAGATTTAGGCCTACTGAACTCTTTATGCAGTGCGGTCTGTATGTCTGCCACCCCAAAATTTGGGTTATCATTGGAGTACTTGATGTACCAGGTTAGTGCACAATCCTGCAAAGAACTAATCAATGTTTCCCTCTTCATATGATCATCTGTAACACCCTGAGCTTCCCGTAAAGCTTTAACGACGAACCAAAACTGGTCTGGGTCCTCATTTCCCAAGCCTTTAAACAAAGGCAGCTTCACTAAATTTGCCATGTTGAACTGCGATGGAGGTGGTGGTGGTATGGGTGAAGTTGCAGGTGATGGTGGTGAAGTTGGAGGTGGTGTGGGTGGAGGTGGCAATCATAGGAATCCCTATCTTATTAACTGAATTGCAATTCACAGAGAAGCCTGTGCTACTCCCTCTTCATCACCCAATGGAGGTGAAATCAATGGGCTATACTTAGGACCCTTTCTTCGTTCATTTCTGTAAGTCTTTCCACTTTGCATAGCTCCGAACATCAAGGTAGCTGCATAATTTGGTTTTTCGCACAATAACATCTTAATCCAGGTATTCAAAGACTTCAAGTACTTACCTCACTAACCTTTGAAAAAGTGTCGCTCCGCCTCATTGTAACTAACAAAGGTATCAACCGCGAATTCAGTCACAAATCGTATTAGGACGCGATCGAGCCAATGATTGACAACATGGACGATCTTATCCTGAGAGGCTTCCAGTCTCTATACTAACTCTAAGGTCCAGACAATAGGACTGCCAAGTCTCCACCTTCCTTGGCTATCCGTTAGCTTCACGATCCACTCGTATAACTCAACTGGAAAGGAAAAGAAAAATATCTCATCGATTTCTATATATAAGTACCTATCCAACCATTGTTCCTTTGTCAGTCACGGATTCTTATTCTCCTACACTCCGAATTCATGGATCTTCCTATCCAACTAGTCTTCGACCTCTTTCTTAGTTGTATTCCAATGATATGACATCACACATATCTCATACAGATTCTAGTCCCAACAACGAAACCATTTGTTGGCTGTGTGGGGCCTGACCTAAGTTCAACATTAGTTATCCAAACAAATCCCTACACTACAGGCCCTTTCGGCATCAGCCCATGAGGCGCAGACTGAATTCTCACCCGAAGTAGTATGAGGGGATGCTGGAACCACGTTTCCACATCCTGAGATGGTCATGATGTTGGTTTATACCATTTGTTACTAATTTCATGCAGGTCACTAAGATTTAGGATTCTGTCAGTCTAGCCCTTTATTCTGCCCTTCAGTAGCTCCATGAAGGTGTACGATTGACCTTCATGCAGCCTTAACCCGTGATCCAGGTACTTTCACACTGCTATGAGAGCATATTGCATAGGTTCCCAAGTTATCTTACGTGTTTTACTTATCTTACTAAACAATCACAGTTAGCGTCGCGTAAACTACTATTCTTACTTGTGTTCAATTACCCAATATAATCATATATAATCGCGCATCATATAAACATTATAAATTAAACCCAAAATGAAATACAACAAGATGCATTAACAAGTGATACATACATATAATTTGTAGAATACTTCTCTTTATTGATATCTTCAAATTATTACAAGCTCTATCTGCCCTGCGCACACAGCTACAGGGGTCTGCGCACTCAAATGCGGACTTCCACCCTAGGCCTCTGTGCACTCAGCTGCAGAGCATGTACCTATGCTAAGACTAGAAACACTTAGACTTCTCTACCAAGACTCCAAGCCTTGTCTTCTTTTTTCCAAAAACTACTTAGAGCTTACTTAGCTCATTTTTATATAATCCCATGGTTGAAATATGGCAACAAGAATATTCCAATTTAATTTGTCCTTGAATTAAATTGGGAATTGAAATTGAATTTAGTCTTAACAGCTACTTGGAAATAATTAATTAATTTATTTTAAATTAATTTGTTGGAGAAATTCAAGTTAGAAGTCTTTCTGAAGTCATGCAAGAGTTATCCCTTAAATTAAGGAGATAAGATTGACTTATATTTTAGTTGTAATTAGTTAACTTAGTTTAATGAGTTAAGTCCAATTAAATTAGTTCCAAGCTATTTGAGGAACTAATTGTGAGTTAACAGTCAGTCGATGCATTAATGCACTCAACTAGTGCTACTCCAGTTAACTGAAGATTCCCTCATCTGAAACTCATGCATGTCTATTTTGAGAAAGACCCAATTGAGATTAATGTTCAAGGACAATGTATTATCAGTTGCATGTGTTTTCTCATTGAGAAAAATCATGCATGCAGTCAAGGATAAATCCTTGAGGATTGCACAGTTTTGGAGGAAGGATCATCCACTTGGTAATTGGGAATCATCCACAAGGAACAACGCAAGGAAATAGAAGCTTGGAGGGCAGAGGGAAAGGTTGGAGAGAAGCCAAGATTTCCTATGAGCATCTATGAGGATTGTACTGAGAGCTGGCTAGCTGTGAGAGCTAAGGCTTTGTATAATTCCTATGTATTTCCACCATATGTGATAATCCAATAGTGTTGGGTTTGTAGCTAAGGCTTTCCCCAAAGTATTTTCATGTGTATTGTGCCATTGATTCTTCTTCTTCTTGTTATATTGTTCAACTCAATATTTAATCTTCACTAAATTGATAGTAGAAGTAGGTTATAGTATTCTGCTTTGATTTATATTTCGTTATCGGGTTAACCTACACAAAATTTCTACATGGTATCAGAGCTGTGAACAGTATACTGAGAATAGAATTCGATGTTTGAAGTTCAGGGTTGCAGGTGCAAATCGAATTCATATCATACTTCAAGGTTGGCCAATGGCGTTCTATGGCTTGAGACTCGAGTATGCCTTGGAAGGTAGCTCAAATTACATAGCATGGAAAGATAGAATGGAGGTTGTATTAGAAGACAATGGCTTGAAGGAATTCATTGATCAAGAAATCCCAAAGCCAGCTTCAACTAATGCACAAGAGTTGGTTGAGTGGAAGAAGTGTGCGGCGAAGGCAAGACGAATCATCCTTGAGGGATTTCAAGACCATATTGTCTCGAGTCTCCATGGGAAGGATACTCCATTTTCATTGTGGAAGACATTGAAGGACCTCTACCAGAACAATAGCGACCAAAGAAAATTGGCACTCAAGGATAAGCTTCGAAGAATCAAGATGGAGAAGGACAATACTATTTCCACATATCTGAACAAGCTCACCACCTACATATATGAGCTTGGTAGTGTGGGAATAACTACTACCAATGATGATATGGTGAGCCTCGCTCTCCTTGGCCTTCCAAAGAGCTGGAATAGCTACTAGGAATCTGTGAATGGAAGGGAGAAACTGTCGGATTGGGAACGACTGTGGTTGGATCTTATGCAGGAGGGGATTAGGAGGAGCACATGAGATGGTTCTTCATCCAAAAATGATGATGAAGAAAATATGTCCTTAGCAAGTAAGGCAAGGAAAGGGAAGGGGAAGGCTTCCCATTTCAAATCGAATTCTTCTCATGGGGGGAAGAAGGGTGACATGTCTAAAGTAAGATGCTTTAATTGTCACAAATGGGACAATATGTGACTAATTGCCCATCGAAGAAGTCCAAGAAGGGATCCTCAGAAGGATCAGAAGGTGAGGCATTAGCCTCTCAGTTCGAAATGGACTTTACCCTTATCGAATGCATGGTGTCATCAATGATGTGTTGTGTCTGGTATCTTAACAGTGGAGCCTCATTCCACATGACCTGTGATAAAAATTTATTCAGTGCCTTGGAGGAGAAAGACCTCAAGATGCGCATAGAGATGGGTGACAACAGAAGGTATAGTGTTTCAGGAGTGGGCACGGTTGCTTTTCAGAGGGAGCATGGAGCTCCTCTCACCTTGACAGATGTGATTTCTGTGCCTGGATTGAAGAAGAACTTGGTATCAGTCGTGATGTTGGAGGACAAAGGCTACAATGTTGTCTTCAGTAAAGAAAAGGAATTCCTAAGACACATAGCCATGGGTTAGACCAAGAGGATAGGGATTCAGGTGAAGAATATCTATAAACTAGAGGTAGATGATTGTGCAGCATTGAGTACGAAAGAAAAATTAATGCAAAGCCAAGACATTGGTGAGTTGTGGAACATGTGGTTGGGCCATTTGCATCATGGAGCTTTGAAGATAATGCAACAGATATCTACAGGACTTCCCAAAGGTAAACTTGAGCAATTTGACACATGCAAAGGTTGTACCTTGGGAAAGTACACCAAGTCTTCCTTTCATGATCGACACAGTTGAGCAGAGGCTATCTTAGAGCGAGTTCATACTAATTTGTGTGGACCATTCTCAATGGCATCCATGACAAAGAAAAGGTATTATGTGATTTCATTTATGACTATTCTCGTAAATGCTCGATTTATTTCATGCAGAAGAAGGACCAAACTTTCACAAAGTTTTGTGAGTTCAAAGCTTTGGTCGAGAAAGACTGAGGGAAGAAGATAAAGGCCTTGAGAAGCAACAATGGTGGAGAATATGTCTCTCAAGAGTTTAAGGACTTCTGTGCAGTAGAAGGAATTAAACGATAGTTGACGGCACCTCATAATCCACAACAGAATGGGGTGGTCGAGAGGAGGAATAGAACTATTTTAAGGGCATCACAGGCAATGCTGCATGACCAAGACCTACCACTTCACTTGTGGGCTGAGGCATGCAACACAATAGTCTATTTGCAGAATAGAAGCTCACATCACATACTTGGGATGAAGACACTAGAGGAAGCTTTCTATGGTAAGAGACCAAATGTGGGTCACTTTAGGACCTTTGGCTGATCAGTATATTGCCATGTGGCAAAGGATTCATGGAAGAAGCTTGAGTTGACAACTAAGTTGGGGATATTTGTGGGGTACACTGATACACCTCACAACTATCGGGTGTTCTTGCCTACCAATTGGAGGACAGTGGTTCATAGAGATCTCAAGTTTGATGAGCAGAAGGCCATACAAGTTTCCCTTGAAAGGGAGCTCCAAATATAGGTTGTGGAGGAACTGTTGGTTCCTAAGGAAGAGGAGCCTCAGATTGAGGCAGAGCAGCCACATGTAGAGGTTCCAAGAGTGGATACATCCACTCAAGTACAATCTTCTAGAGATGGACGGAAGTGCATAAGAGAAGCTGGCAGATTATTGGAGGATGCGAGAGAGAATGTGGGAGCACTATCTTCTCAGCACAGATAGAGGAGGTCACTTGAGAGGTACACTGGATACACGGCCCTTACTCGGGAATGTGTTGAGACCGAGCCATCTTCCTTTGAGGAAGCAGTGCAACAGCCGATTTGGGTTGATGCTATGGTGGAGGAGTATGACTCCATAGTTCGTAACAATGTTTTGGATGTGGTTGCGAGACCAGAGAACAAGTTAGTTGTGAGTTCCCATTAGCTTTACAAGGTAAAGCAAGCTGTTGATGGTAGTGTGGAGAAGCATAAGGCAAGATTTGTTGCTTGTGGTTTTTCATAGGTCGAGAGGACCATGTTGCTGCAGTATATTTTGACAAAGGAGCAAGATGCTAACATTTTGACAAAGGCATTGGAAAACTGTAAATTCAAGTTCCATAGAGATAGGATCGGGGTGGCAGATAATCCCTTTCTTCTTGAGAGGGAGTGTTGAAATATGGCAACAAGAATGTTCCAATTTAATTTGTTCTTGACTTAAATTGTGAATTAAAATCAAATTCAGTCTTAACAACTACTTGGAAATAATTAATTAATTTATTTTAAATTAATTAGTTGGAGAAATTCAAGTTAGAAGTCTTTTTGAAATCATGCGAGAGTTATCCTTTAAATTAAGGAGATAAGATTGAGTTATATTTTAGTTGTAATTAGATAACTTAGTTTACCGAGTTAAGTCCAATTAAATTAGTTCCAAACTGTTTGAGGAACTAATAGTGAGTTAACAGTCAGTTGATGCATTAATGCATTCAACTAGTGCTACTCCAGTTAACTAAAGATTCCCTCATCAGAAACTCATGCATGTCTATTCTGAGAAATACCCAGTTGAGATTAATGTTCAAGGACAGTGTACTATCAATTTCATGTGTTTTCTCATTGAGAAAACTCATGCATGCAGTCAAGGATAAATCCTTGAGGATTGCGCACTTTTGGAGGAAGGATCATCCACTTGGTAACTGGGAATCATCCACAAGGAACAACACGAGGAAATAGGAGCTAGGAGGGCAAAGAGGAAGGTTGGAGAGAAGCCAAGATTACCTGTGAGCATTCGTGAGGATTGTACTGAGAGTTGGCTAGCTATGAGAGCTAAGGCTAATTCCTATGTATTTCCACCATGTATGATAATACAATAGTGTGGGATTTTTCGCTGAAGCTTTCCCCAAAGTATTTTCATGTGTATTGTGCCATTGATTCTTCTTCTTCTAGTTATATTGTTCAACTCAATCTTTAAGCTTCCACAAATTGATAGTAGAAGTAGGTTATAGTATTCTGCTTTGATTTATATTACATTATTGGGTTAACCTACACAGATTTTCTACACCGCGGACCATGGGTGGATCTTTACAGCCGAATTTACACTTTACAAAATAAGGGCAGAAAATCCTTTATGAATCATGATACCTTCACACTTCGCAACCACAAAATGCAGAGACTTTACAATTTTATTACAAAATTGACCCAAAATATGGGCTTTTAGCCCCAAAACTGTCCTTAGGGGAACTCGTTCCCAACATTTGGGTAGATCGATCACTGGATTATGGCATGACCTCTGATCCTTTCTCACACATATTCTCTATCGATGAAATCATCATGGAGATCATGATTTCAGACGACGCGTCGTGGGGCGAACATCACCGTCATTCCTCCTTACCTGATTCCATTAAGGATAATCTTAGTGATGTATACTTACCTAATTTTGTTGAACCTTGTATGCATCCCATTATCGTTATTGCTCCCTTTGCAAAATGGGGTATCGACTTTATGACATTTAACCCTCACTCAGTCAGGGGGCATGGTTATATCATTTTCGTTGTTGACTACTTTACTAAGTGGCCGAAGTGATGCCTACATTTAACAACACTAGAGAAGCAATTGCATATATTTTCTTCAACCATGTTATTGCTAGGTTTGGTGTTTTGCATGCAATAGTTATGGATCACAGGAAGGATTTTTAGAATCGTATGATGACTGAATTAGCTACCAAATTAGGACTTTTGCATGAAAATTCCACTCCCTATTATCCTCAGGCTAACAAACAAGTTGAGGATATCAACAAAGTTCTTAAGACTATGCTTCAATGCATGATAGGGGCCCATAAATCAGACTCACACTTTCATCTCTATGTTGCCTTGTGGGCTTACTAAACCTCAGTTTGGACTACTATTGGATTCACACCCTTCCAGTTGGTTTATGGTATGAAAGTTATCCTTCTCATTGAATGCAAAATTCCATCATTAAACTAGCTATCGAACTTCTTCCTGCTACTTCCACGAAGGAGGAACACCTTTTACATCTAACTCCTTTGAATGAAACCCAATGTGATGTCACTTTAGCCAATGAATCTCATAAAATACACATTAAAGCGCAATATGACAAAAGTGCCAAGCTTAGAGTCTTGGAAGGATATATGGTTCTCTTATATGACCAGAAGGCCGATAAGTTAGGTCTATGAAAGTTCCAACCTATGTGGTTGGGCCTGTACATTGTCAAGTGTGTCCTTGCAAAAAGGGTGTATGAGTTAGTATATTTCAATTGAGTTCCACTAGCACAACCAAGAAATGGGTTGTACCTAAAAAAATATTATGCTTGATCCCATGTGTAGTACAGTGTGTACATACCATCTGTAGGTGTGTTGAGAGTGTTTACATTGTGTTTTTCAAAGTTTCCCATGGTTTCTGTTGATTCCTTTTACTTTTGGATTGCATATGTAAACTTCTCTCGAATCATATATTGGTTATGCCGATGGTGCTAGCCGTAGTACTCGGAACCTATCATCCAGAGCATGTGTTATCTTTTCTCTGAATGGCAAGCTAGTGAGCGTGTAAGAGATTTGCATTGGTCGCTCTACTAAAAACATCATTCAGTATAGAGCAATGGTTGAGCTACTATCTGATGCTATTTCACATGGTATCCATCATATAATCATCAGGCTTGACTCACAACCCATAGTACTACAACTCACTAATATTTATTCAGTGATACATCTTGCCATCCTTCACATGGTTTTGATAGTGCATCTTCTGGAAATACATTTCAATTTCATATGATATGAACATATTCCTAGAAATATAAACACATTAGCAGATGCCCTAACTAATTTTACTTTAGATAGATATTTGCAATGAATTTAAATAACTTTCAATTCACATCACATCATATTGAAATCTGAATAGGAATTAGGAAACTTGAATATATATCTATATCTATATATATATATATATATATTCAATAAAAACACCCATATAAAAACTACATGCAAACATCTAAGTAGACAAATCATTGGTGCTCATGATAAAATGACATTGCACGAGCTATCTTGCGATGTAATCGACCAATACATCTAGGCACTCGAATAGTATGTTGTTGAAGTCGCAATGGAAGTTGATCGACCACAGTCTCATTAATCCTATGTCCATGTGGCACTCCACCTCTAATAGGATGTCAACTACCTCAAGATCCTGTAGTGCATCCCATCCTACTGCATCAACATGTATTAGTTCCACTGCCTCCTCTTGTGGATGTCTCTCTGTGCGGCATATATATGTAGCACCTACTAGTTGAATAGGTTCAACATTTTAGTCTCCAAAACATCAAAAAACAAACAAACAAAAAAAATCATAAAACTTTAAAAAAGTTAATGGTCAAAGTATCTTACCTAAAGCATCCCATTGCTCACCCTCAGGCAACTCAAGCTCAATATCATCACAGAAATCCATGCCTGTGTATGGATAATCATAAATAATGATGAAATTTCTGTGCAGCCACCCAAAGAAGGCTGGTGAAAAGTTGATCGATGATGGACCTACATGTCGGGCCATGTGGTCTATCCACCTCCTCATTTGTGGGACCCTTAGATCAATGGGCTCGAGTACAATCTGATGAGGCTTCAGTAACGGTACCCACTCTAGAGAAAAGGAGACCAAGATCACACCATAGTCAAAGTTGTTCAACTTCCCCTCCTTTGCTTTAGTAATATGTTCCTTTAAATTGACCAAAACACCCTCGCTCCAGTTAAATATTGTTAGCTCTAGACAATCTATCCCATACTGCATGTATGATCTACTCGCTACATGTAGTGTTGAGCTGCCTACCAATATTACAACAATGAACAATATCATTCTCAAAGGCAATTGGGTCACATCCTTTATGTTGATCTTTCTATCCCTAGTACGAAGGGCTCAAGTTCTACAATAGGTAGCGATATAGTCTTTCATCGTCTCATTGCCACTTCTTCCACCTAGAAGAGAGATGGGGGCACCTCACTTTGACAAACTCGTCAGAAAGTAAATATCCTCTTCATATATCTTAAGTATATTTTCCCCAAACCTGAACGCCTGTGCCTAAATATCCCATGAATGGACAAGGTATTTCAATAAATCTATATGTTGCCTCATGCCAGGAAGCTAGAAGAATTTCAATAACCCATAGTTTTTTAGCGCTTGGATGGTAGCAGGGTCATTTTCCACATTCCAATATTATTCCTCACGTTCTATTCCTCTCCAAATGAATGCCATTTTTGGGTAATGGGTACCTGAAACATCAACAAGGAATTCATTAGGCTCTTTCCCATGCAAAAGATATGACACAATTTTATGTAAAACTAAAAGAAAACTTGGACATGGAGTGTTTGTTAGAGCCTTGCACCTCTATCTATAGTGTTTATATGCCTAGGTGCAATGTTTTT
>APFE031717005.1:109647-124245 GCA_000404065.3 Pinus taeda | reverse complement strand
GCATGAGAGAAGCTTATGTAAATTTTCTTTCTTTTATTAATAAATTTCCTGTAGTAGCCACGTTGGCGCAGGCTGTGGACTGTTTCCCTCTCTGAGGGTTTTAACCACGTCAAAATACTGGTGTATTGATCTGTGATCTGCTTGTGAGCAGTGTCCTTTTGGTGTTCTGTCTGAGGAACTTACCCTGTAAATTCCTACAACGATTAACAGACTAGACAGAATAAAGAGTATTATAATATATTGGTGCATTGTATTATAGAGGAGCACCGGTGTGTTGTAATACAGAGGGCGCATCATGGAACATATAGCTGTTTAAAAAGAAAAACGAATAGGGCCGACAAGGTTTGGATCTAATTCAATAATTGATTCCCCTACTTTACATGTCAAATTTCTTATATATAATTAGTACACAAACCTAATAAATCTAAAATCCCTAATTGGAAAGACCTAATTGTGATGTGGTAGAGAACATTAAACCCTAAGGTGAAATTTTGTAGAAATAAGGGTTTAAGGTAAGTATTAATTTTTTTTTTTTTTCATTTGAATTTTAATTAAATTTAAATAGGAAAGCAAATCGTAAAAAGTTTTATTAGTAAAATTTATAGTGAATTTTAATAACAGGTTTTTAATTTATTTATTTATTATTTTTATTTATTATTTTTATTTTATTTTTGAATGTGAATAAATCTAACGAAAATTGTAAAATATTTTAAAAGTAAAATTTAAGATTTTTGTTATCCAAGGTTTTAAGTGAATCACCATACCATTCAACTTTTGATCTTTTGGCGGATCCAAAATATTTTGTCGCTCCACAGTGCTCTCAGTGTGTCTCTCTTGCAAATGATCTCTCTTTTAATTAAACCCTAATATAAATAGCAATTTTTTTATTAACAAATTAAACAATAAAAGTTAAAAATTTTACTATGCAAGTTTTTGAGTGAATCATCACACCTTTCAGCTTCTGATCTTTTGAATAGTTATGTTGTTCCAAAATATTATGTTGTTGCACAATGCTTCTGGTATGTCTCTCTTGCAAACCACTCACTTGAAATTTTGGGTAAAACAATGAAATGGTGAATAAATTTTTAATATTTAAAATACTTTATAAAATTAGATTTTGAAAAATCAATTGTCGCTTGTTTTTTAATTTAAAAAAAATAAAAGAAAAACAAATCGTGTTTTTTTTTCAATTTTTTGACACATTGGTGCGTTCGATAGTCAATCACACCAATGTGTTTATAAAAAATGCACCAACATTGTCAAGGCGGAAAAAATTTCAACGCACCAACATCATACAATTTTTATTTTATTTTTTGAAATCCTGAAACAATGTGATTAACTTTTTTAATGCAACAGTGTGGTTTCTATTTAAAAGCATCAATGTTCTACTTGTTATAAGAGCACTGAGTTGGTTGAATTCATTTTTATTTTTTTTTAAATCAGGAAACAGGTGGGTAACAGTGTTGTTTTTTTTTAAACGCATTAGTGCATTTTTGTAGAAAAGCATTGATATGATAACATATTTTTGTGAGAATGTTGGAAACGGTGCGAGTATTATTTGAATTCCCCAGTGTTGTTTGTTTTCTAAATGCATCGGTGTGCTTTGTTCTAATAAGCGCGCCAGTTGGGTTTGAAAGTTATATGAAATTTTAATTTCACATAAAATGACATACTAATCTCAAATTATCCTTTAGGATGCTTCCACATGAATTACAATAGTTCATATTATACATTTTCCACTTAAAGTTGCCTTATTATTGAAAAATGGTTTGAAAACTATATTTAAATCCAGATTGTAGTTTTATGGTTGTAGATATTAATTTTGGATATGCACACAATTTTTTATTTCTAGTTCTTCTTAAATGCAGGGACAAAATCTCAGTAATATTAAATGGATAATTCTTCAAATTCCAACTCGTTCCATATTTCTGGTCAAAATCCTTCGCGGAGTTCTCCCTTTCCATCTCCAGTAAGTTCAGATTTTATTTATATTTCGATTATCTAATTGAATTTATTTATTTTAATCCATGTCAATTTGAATAATAATGTATCCAAATTTGCAGGAACTTGATTCTGAATCTAGTTTAGATGCAGAAAATATTACTCCATATTTTTAAAAACATTGGAAGCTCTTATAAGGAGCAACATATCGCAAGAAGTTGGTAGATGCAAATGGACAACCTCTTCACCCTACCAATTGAAACATGGCATCTTCCAGCTGCAATCCTAGATGAACGATGGTAATAATTTTTTGGTATAATGTAATTTTAGTAAACCAATTGCATTGATGTGCTTACTAATATCATTAATATTGTACTAATGATGTTCAATATTTTTTGAAATTAGGAATCTAGTGATGATGAGGGACCTACCTACCATATTCTGAAGCACCCCACTACAATGTCAACTTGAGATAAGGTTGCATTAAGAGAAAGAATCAGAGAGTAAGCATACAAAGAATGGTTGAATCAACCACCTATTCAATTCCCACTACATCTAGATTCACCAATTAGGAATGACTACAACAATAGTAGTTCTTTATCACAAGTTGGAAATGGAGGCAGTCAAATGGAGGTTGGTATAGATGATTACTTATAGGATACGTCTACCATGGAGGAAATGTTGTTAGATGTATTCCAGACTGATGAGCTAGGGAATGATGCTCATATCATTCATACCTTATTCGAAAGCCTAAAATCTAGTTCCACCACCCCTCTATTTGGACATGGAAGAAATTCAAATTCTACTCACCTAGGGACAATGATGTTGTTGTAAAAGGTGAAAGCAAATTTTTTCATGTCGAATGCATGTTTCTCGGCAATATTGAGGAATTGACTTACATGATTAATCAAGTTCCTTATATTTTGTCACACAATCAAATTTAAAAATGGTTGATTTTATGAATGTTAAATATTTACATCGTATGATTATATTCCCCACCAACTTCAAGATATTTAAAGTTAAAGTTCTTCCGAGTGATAATGTCTTGTTGGGAAGCTACGAAGAGGCAAAGTAGTTGTTGAAAATGTTGGGTGTTGAGTACATATCATATCATGCATGTCTGAATGATTTTATTCTACATAGAGGAGAATATGTAGACAAAGATATATGTCTGAAATGTGGGCATGACAAGTACTGTAGTTCAAAAAAATGAGTAAATCCCATGGTCCTCATAAGATATTGAGGCACATGAATATAATCCCAATGATTCAATGAATCTTTCGTTGCAATGAATTAGCTATGTTACAGGATGAGATGCCTCACACATAATTGAGACATGAGTTATGAAAATGCCAACAGATTCAATAGCCCTAAAGCATATAAATGATACATGGACTAAAAAATTCAAGGATGAAGTACGAAGTCTATGACTCAACATAGTCATGGATGGCATCAACCCATATTCCCTCCAAAACACAAACTATTACGTTTGGCCTGTAGTAGTGATCAATAACAATATCCCCCCATGGTTGTCTATGAAGAATGAACATTTTATGTTGGCTCTCATAGTCCCTCGTAGAAGACAAGTGAATAATATGGATGTCTACTTACAACCATTGGTAGATGAATTGAAGGAATTATGGGAAGGGGTACATGTGTACGATGTATCAAGACCCATTTTACGTTGTATGGCATATGTGATTTTACCATACATGATTATCTAGGCTTAGGAGTTTGCCCTTGTAAATTACATTCTTATTGATTTGTTTAGTAACAATATTGTTTCACATATTAATTTAATCCGTTGCAATTGTTGAGATCTTCACGGTCTCTAATGTGGTGACCTGTATAGAATAATTTCGCCAATCTTGTAAAAAAAAGGGTATCACGGATGTAAATGTTTTGGATCTTCTCTTATGGCTAGGTGGTCTGACCACCTATGAAAGCCAGTGTATGAATGCATTCCTCCCATAAGAACACTCTTAAAGAAGGGTAACATCCACTTTCAATGGTAAACTAGAGAGAACCCAAAGTTTTGCAATAATGACATCAGTTGGATGCCTTAGAGAATATGAGAGATAGAAGGAGAAGGAGTTTGCATATATGTTTGATTCAAATGGGAAGCATATGTTTAATGATCCATAATTATTCGACACCTATGTTGAGAAATTTCCCATTGGGATGAAAGGGAAATTTGTCTTTTATGAGCTCCCATATTAGGAGCATCTTTATATTCCCCACTTACTAGATCCCATTCATATATTTAAAAATGTTTCATATTCTTTATGGAGGCACATATCATCGAAAGAAAGTGGCACATTGATTGTTAGGAGAGATATTATTTCTTCAAAAACTAAAAAGAAATTAGCCAAGACAAGAAACTAGAGGACAGTCTAGTCCCTCTTGGTCTTTCAAAGAAGGTGATGTCCTATGGATTTTAAAGAAATATGATATTTCTTTGGAAAAGGAATTTATAATGAGTGTGGGGGCAACTTATTTATATGGGCCTTCACTACGACACTACTTCACAGTGGAAGATCATTTTTCAGGGCTGAAATCACATAACCATTCAAACCTTCTAAAATTACACATGCCAAAAACATGATTTTATTATATTTTTTATTTGTATGTAACGGGATATTTTATAGTTAATTTTTGTACACTGTATTATTTACTATGTAGTATCATTATCCTCTAGGTGTATGAACCATGACTTCCCCCAAGACCTACGAAGTGCCAAATCTAAATTATTTTCATTTGTACGTTGGATCACATCAAAGGAGACCTCATCTCTGGAAACCTCTCAAAAAATAAACAAAAAATCTTGGAAGAGAAAAGGAAGGCCTCCCTCCCATGTCTCAACACACGACATCTATCTAAATCCATGCAAAACTACCTCAAAAAAATCACAGACCATCTGATGCAATATGGAAACTAAATAAAAGAATCACCATAATACAAAAGAGGGAAACTAATGTGTTTCCCATCACTAATAGAGTGTGCAATCATGGTGACTAATAATGAAAGGCACCTAACCTCCTCCGTAGCAAAATAAGAAATCCATAGCTGTCATCCACAAACCTGAAAATCTTATGGATGGACCACATGAGGCCCAACATATCTCTTAGTGTACGCAACCTGACTCTCAGCTATAACCCCATGTGGAACATTAGGGAATTGGGGAAAATCCTCCCCTCTCCTAGATAGGTCAGTGATAAATTATATATCCTCCTCAGTGATCCTATACCAGGCCCTAGGACCAACATGAAAAGCTTGCTCCTGGGCACTCCATTGACAAATCAGATGCACTAATAAGACAGAGTGCACCTTCAAAGATGTAGCCTCCTCATAGTACTTGAGGAGGCCTACATTCCTCAAGAGTTCTCAGGTCGCTTCATTAATAGGGCGAGGGTATAAATCCCTCTTCCTCTCTCTGGCCTGCCATGTCCAGACCATATTGTATGGGTCTCTCTGCTACTCCTACTCCTGTTGGTGCTCCCTCTGCTCACGTCTCTGCTACATGATTGAAATATAAAATACATCAGCCTCATACATAAAACACAATTTTTTTTATTAAATGAAACGTATATTTATAAATATGGAAACATAACTTTCAATTGAAAAAATCATCAATGCACTCAATACACAGTCATGCACCAGCGTCGGTGCACTTTCAAATATAATTGCACTAATATCAGTACAAACATAAGTATCACCGAATTTAGTTCACAATTCTAACTTTTGATAGTGGTGTGGAAAATTTGTGCATCGGTGCACACGAATAACCTTTTCGCATCGGTATGAAACATTCAGGTTATCAAACGCACCAAGCTATGGCTATATTTCAAATATGTCAGGAAAAAGTTACAACATAGCCTCCAACTAGGGACTGCTTCCCCCTGTGGGATGCAAGGAACTTGTAGACCTGTGCCTTGAATATGTTGGGCATGGAATCAGTTCATCAACCTGTAATCTACAGCTGCATTTGAAAACTGAAACCATATATTGTATACATGTAATTTGTTGTCATTTGAAATCATTTCTACTCATCATCGAGCAAACAACAAGAAACTAGTTACTACAAATGCAAATAAGTATAGAAGTTCCCATTCCATTGGGATATGGAGTCATTCAGTCAAAAACAATAAATTCCTCCTTCCCATCTTATGCAACTTATTTCACTTTAAGCAACAAAATTATATACTGCAAATTGAAATCAAACTGAAACAATTGTCGAAAATAAAACCCATTTATAAACTGCACAGCAAAACTGAATGATCTATTGCACACCAAAACTGAAAATAACTTATTCAATCCCACACATCTCTATCTAAATGAGCTGAAAATATACACTACTAGTTGTAGTCAAATTTCCAGTGTAACCATGTGGGTAGTGGATTAACTAGAAGATCACCTTGCATGCAGCTTAAGATATGAAATAGTCCATGAGTTGTTTATACTTACAAATGAGCTTTGAAAATTGTATCCTTTGTTGATTTGTGAGACTGTTAAACACTGCTAAGAGGAATCAAGATATACTATTGAATGCAACCATCAATGAGCCTTGAACAAACACAACAATAAATATAGTTGAAATCTCTAACTAGTGGAATTGATAACCAAGTAGAATCTCCATATAAACAAAGTGGAGTCATCAGGTGAAGGAATTACAACCAATATCAAATGCCTACTCCTTGTTCACCAGCAAGGAATAGATCTAGTCTTGATCATTCTTCGGGAAAATATTTATTCGTTACTTCGCTTCCTAACAACGACGCGAAATGTTGTATTTGTTTCTCAAAGGTAGTTCTTGGATGTGAAACTGTGCTGAGAAACCAACAACACCAAACTTTAGGTTCAAGCTAGCCCTCGAACCAAAAGGGGCTCCCTCAAGTGTTATGAGGATTTTTTTAGCATTGCTCACTGTCATTGGACAACAACCTATGAAACACAATGGTCAAATCTATTATTTGTATAAGTGGTTTCTAATGAGTATCTAATCTCTGCCCAATAATAAAGTCCTCCCTTGCTGAGGTTTTATCAAAGTGCCAACTTCCAACTCCGACAAAATAGCATAGCTTTAAAGAGTTTAAAAGATATATAGAAGAGAAATTAGATAATTAAGTATCCTTACTGAATACTCAATCGATCAAATTTAGTAGACACGTATAGAATAATTCTACAACGAAACAAATGTACACTCAAGAGATGACAGAAGGCAACAATTAAATGATGTAGAGGAGTTGTTTTAAACATATTGTTCATTTATCTAGTTCCCATAATGATGATAACTTTGCAATGGGTTTTCAAGGAAGTTAATACTCAAATCTAGCATTGCCCTAGCTCCTATGTTACCTTGAACATATGCAGAAATAGATTATGAAATCACAGGGAAATGCATACATGAGAAACAAATTATGTCATGAAACTCAAGCTAGAATACTTCAATCAATAATTTTGCAGCAGAGTCTTTAAAAAAATGGCAGGGTTTTGGCATCAAAATCCAACCCTTTTACATTGAAATTGAAACAATATATAGAATATTACACCTAGCTAACTGTGTTTAGATTTTTGAAATAAAAATCTGAAAAATATACTAATAAAAAGAATATCTGAAAAATTGCAGGAAATCTGGAGCTGATTGAAAGTCTTGTGCCTCCAAATACGGGAATTGGTTCACTGATTTTGGATTGATTGTCTTTATTCTTGAAATTAGTTGCCCATTTTTTGTCACAAATCTGCCTTAATCTTCTGCATGTTGATCTTTTGCCTCAAAATTTGGAGTTTGCTAAAGTTACTCTCTAAAACTCAGTTAAAATGCTCATCATCTAGTTGACTAATCCCTTTTTATAGAATTTTTTAATCCCATGTCCTTTGATAAAATCCTTTGATAATTCAATTATCTTAATTATCCTTCAGGTGCTTAAACATTGTCGAGAAATTCGAAAATGATTTGGAAACCATTGGTTTTTTGTCACTCTTTAATTTTAAAAAATATAAATCTTAAATTTTTGGGAATAAGATATTTTGCTAAAAATATTTCCCAAAAATCTATAAATTCATATTTCCATATTTCCATAAAAATAATTCATGCCTGTGGTTTTGATAAACCATGTCTTCACTATATAACCATGCCTTGTTTTGATTTGTAAAATTGTTCCTTTCCTCATGAATTTCATATATCAAATATCTATCTACTGTTTTGCTTCCCATGGTTTTGAAAACCATGTCTCCAACCATGTTTGGTAAATTATGAAAATATATTTCCATCTCCCCCTTTTCACTGTTATAAAAATTTTGGATAAGAAATTTCCAAATTTTCACGTGCATTTTCCTCTTTATAATTCATTTCCTCCTTATAGCATAAATCATGTATTTTTCTGTTGTGTTAGATGGTATTTTAATGTGAGAAACAAAGGGTGGGGACATAGTTTTGAATGAACAAAAATAATATTTTAATAATACGGAGAGTATGGAATAATGGGGATAAATAAATAAGATAAAAAATAAGATGAATAATAAAAATAATAGTAGGGTATAGTAAAATATATATAAGAAAAATTATGGGGATATGATAATAAGGGTGAAAAGCCAATGGATTCACAAGAAAAAAAATATTATTTCTGGAAGAAATATAAGATATGGAAATAGCTAGAAAGGGACCAAGGAATTTAGATAAAAATTAAGGCTAGATATGGGTTTGGGATATTTGCCAATTTTGAGTCATGGAGGATATGAATATTTTGGAAGATTAATTAAGTGAAGGCTTTAGGTGACGGGAACTTGACGGGAATTTATATATATACCTCAAAATTTTGCCAAGAAATCACTTAACACATTTTGAAAAATTTTGTAACTTTTAAAGGTGTCAGAAAACGTTACAACACCAGACATAACCCATATCGAAGGAAACTTCATTCTTGGTGGAACCAACCTTGGCAAGAAATATTCTAGGTAGGAAATATTTCTTGGTGAGAATCCTTCCAAGGAATTCTTGATGAAAACCTTCTAGGAGGGGTCTCATTCTCAACAATAACCCTTCTAGGCCATTCTCACTGAAAACATTCTAGGAGGAAATATCTTTCTTGGTGAGAACCCTTCCAGGGCATTCTTGGCAAAAACCTTCTAGGCGAAATCTCGTTCTCAGCGAGAACCCTTCCAGGCCATTCTCAGTGAAAGCCCATGTCGGCGAAAATTCATTCTTGGTGGAATACCATTCTTGATTATAACCCATCTCGAAGGAAACTCCAAGGGTCCCTTTTCGAGAAAATTACCATGACATACTTTTGGGAATGTGGTTGTTGATGAAAATATTTTCCATATCAAGACAAAAATCTTGGAAGTTTCTATCTCAAAATTTAGGGAGGTGGATCAGTACATAAACTTTGAGATCCGAGATTGATAACTGTGGTTATATGCACAATCATGAGGGATACAATTAAGAGTCAACCTACACATTAGATCACACTATGTCAAGGTAGGTATGGCCACATATATAGTAAGGAAATCCTCCTTGGGCGCACATTTGTGTGAAGCTAGTTCAATCCAATACCATATAGAACCCTTTCTGAAAGAACTCAATTATTTCTCAACTACAGTGGTTCTATAATCGTTTGGAATTGTGCCAGAACTCGATCGTCACCATTAAGGTTTTATGAGGAACATGTAGGTGTTATTCCTCCTAAGATTACAATAGGGTTACCCTTCTTGGGTTCTTAATGTCTGAAATGTAAGACAATACAGGGACTTGTTCATTCATCCTGTTATCACTCAGATTTTTTCCCTAGAAGTTATCAAAGAAGGAATAGTCTGAGGTAACCACAAACCTAATATTTTAGACACAGGTACTAGCCAACCTAATTCCAAAGAGGGCTCTCTCTTTATAATTTAACTTTGTTTTGGGTAGATTTCAGGCTAGTTATTAGTGCTCATGATGTTTTGTTTTGATTGGGTGGTGGAATTAAGAAAACAGAAGGGTAGAGTAAGTATTCAGGCCACTGGGCTATGGAGTCAATCAAAAGTGGCTTAACTAGATCTGATCAATCACTAAGGTAAGAGTTCACAAGGCAGGCTAGCCCAGCAAAAAGCAAATCTGCAGGTTCAAATGGATGGGGTAGTCCTAACCAAGGCAAAGGGCAATGAAGAATCCTTAACCAAGATTAAGATGAAGAAAGGAAGGATGATCAGTAGCAAAGGGAAATGAAGAGTCCTTTACTATGGACCAATGGAGGGGTAAACTATAGAAGTAAGGGAGCAATTAAGAATTCCCAGACCAAGATAATTTAGTAGAAAACATATAGAAAGTAAACAGTTAAAACAGAGAGCATTTAAGCTAGTTATAAAATATCATTCCTTGTTTACTTTTCAAACTTTGTAAGAGACACATATGAATATTTATAACATGAAGAGAAAACAATATTTAAACATGAAGAGATAATACTTATTTGTTCCAACTGTGCACAAGAATCCAATGAAATGTCCTTAGCTTTATTTCATATCCAACAAAACCAGTCCAGTCTTGAGTACAATAGCTCCTTGGCTCAATACAAAATATCTACATAAATGTATTTTGATCCAAACTAATTACTTCAATTTGTGAAGTATTTATACAAAAAATGTTACAAAATATCTCATAACAATATGATAATTACTCTAGGAAATTGAGAATATCTTCAAGCACGAAGATAGAGACAGATGGAGAACTGTTTTCTTGTTGTCCCTTTTATTGTGACTGTTCTGGCTGTTGTAATTCAGATTTGGATCTTTCAGTTGCTTTATAATTATGTGCTAGAATCAATTTCTATCTTCTACCTACTGATACTTTTTACTTGTTTTGCTTTGATTCTATCTTGCTTGTTTTACCTGGTATCCTCGTTTTACCATGTAGATTTACTCAGTAACTTTATAGTAAATCTGTATGTTTCATCCACCATTCACTGCCAGGTAATTTTATCGTTATCATATTTTTATATATCTCATCGGCTTCTGTATACTTGGCAAAATTCAGCCTGTTGGTAAACAAGTACTTTACCTCATGCTCTATGAAAAACAGATTTTGTAGATTATCATATAATACCTTTCCAGTGGGCAAAGATTTTACCCCTGAAGTACTAGCTTGGCTTATGGCTAGCTTGTTTAGTCTTTCAATATAATCATCTTGAGTCATCAGCTTGTCATGTATTACCATAGGACTGGGAAATCCTTTTTCTCTTAAAATACCATACTTTGTCATAAATATGTCAATGTTTACTTGGATACTCTGGCATTTTTTCTCAAGATTTAGCATAAGCTTTCTCTTGGTGAGAACCTTCTTGATTTCTATGATTGTTCCTATTTTGTCTTCTATTTCTAGTTCATCTAGCTGGTACTTGTTTCTACTATTCAGGAATGTTATTAATTGGTTGGCTTCTTCAGGCTTTCCTCCCAACTCTTCCATTGTCTTGCGGATTGCTTCTGTGGCCATTTTGACTAGTTCAATCTGTTCAAAAATAACTTGAATAGATGGCCAAACATCATTGATGGAATCAATGATGTTGGTCCAAAGAATTTCCTTCATGTCTCCAAGTGGTTGTTGCAATGTCAAGTCCTTTTCAAGGACTTTTATTCTCTCTCCAATTCTTTGATTCTTTTGAGCTTCTTCTTTCTGTTGTATCTGTGCAAGTTTGCAATTAGTTTCCAAACTTGAAACTTGTTCTCTAAGTTTCTTGAGCTCAGTAGCCTGGATGGTCATCTACTCCATGGATTTTACCAATTCAGTTGTCTTTTCTGTGGATGTCCCTATGCTTGTTGATGTACCTGTAACTGGCAGAGCAGTAGCTGGTGGAACTGTTGGTGCTAAAGAAGCAGCCAATGTGGAGGGTCCTGCTGTAGAAACTGTAGGAATTATAGTATGAGGAGTGGTGGCCAAATCACCCTGTTTAGACTGTATCAAATTATCCATTTCTTTCTCTATTTCTTTTGACTATTCATTCAGCTTAAGGACTAAGTCCATAAGCTCTTCCTCCTTCTGAGTTTCCAATACTTCAGTTGTCTGAGGATGATGCAGGGGAGGAACCTTGAGTTGCTTTTTCAGTGCATCTATGTCATCATTTTTTTTCTTAATAAGATTTTCTGTAGCTTTAACATCTTTGGGATCATGGCCCAGTTCTATGACTAAGTTCTAAGTCCTCTAGGGACTTTATTCTGGTATCTTTGGCCTGTGAAGAGGCCTTCTCTAACTGGAATTGTGCTAACATATTATTCAACAAATTTTGAAGTTGGTGAGCTACAATTGCCTTATTGGTTAAAGTGGAGTAGACCATTTCCCCAATTTGCTTATGTAATTTTATTTGGTTAATAGGATGGATATCCTTTGCCAATACTTCAAAGTCTATTATCAAATAATCTGTAATTGACCTAGGCTGCTGTGTAGTTTCCTTCATAAAAGTTATTTGCATTTTTCCTTCTTTCACATCAAAGTGACATTGGCCTTGTCTAATTAGTTGGAGCCATCTTTAGGTAATGTGCATAACTTTGGGCCTTCAATCTCTCATTCCTAGCCTTTATTTCTTTATATTTCTATCTGATGTCTTAGCTCTGGCCAGTAGGAGCCCTGAAGGAGGATACTTCCATGCTCTGTTGTCTCTCTAACATTTGAGCATGTGAGGTGGAAGGTTCTTGTGTACCTCCTGAAGGAGTAGTCTACCTGCTTTCTACTCTTTCTACACCTGTAGTTCTTGCTATTTCTTCAGTAAACTCCTGTTCTGAAAATGGATTCAACCTTTTCCTTTTGACATAAGTTTGGGAAATAGGTCTGCTAGAAGGAGTAGCCTCCTCTCTATCTCTTTTAGGATTCCTCTCCTCATTTAGAGGAGTCTGTAAAATAGGAGGATTGCTAATGATATGTTTTGGTTGAGCAAGTTCTTTTGAAATATCTGGCTTTTCTGATTCCTCTGGCTGTTCTGATGGTTGTTGCTCTTGAGGTCCTTCTTCTGTTGTTTTTCCACTGTGTTCCTGTGATTATCTTTGAGATTGGAACTCTCCTAGAACCTATACAAATGAATCTTCATCAAGTCTTCTTTATAAATCAATCAATACATTATTGACAGCAACTTTTGTGTTATCTCGGTCTACCAAAGTGTTTTCCACCCATTCAAGTTGATTTACATACTATTCAATTTCAGGAATCCTGTGGTGGATGTAAGAAGATAATTTGTTATTTTGTCTCCTATTACAAACGAAGTCTAAAGGGTCATAGCTCTAGATAAAACTTTGTTTCAGTCTCAGTCTTTGGAGGATTTCCTCTGCTTCCTTTCCTACTTCCCTACTGTTACATATGAAGGGGCCAAGCTGATATTTTATCCTAAGTTGAGCTTTCTTCTTGGCCTTCACAAAATGCACCTCATCTAAATTGATCATTTGCATGTAGTACTCCAGAGAAAACAATCTCATAGGGAGGTATCTAGGTAGTTTGTAGGGAGCCAACTCACATCCATATATTCTGATTTCAGTGTGGTTTTGGTACAAGTACCAATCCCCCACTCTATATTGTTTGTACAACTGTGGGACCCTCTTGATATCTGCATTGATTCTGGGGGGAGGGCTTCCTAATAACATAGTTGCCACTCAGTGTACAAAGAGATCTATGAAATAAGTATAATAATATTGAGAGTCATGTAGGTGGATTAATGAAGTCCATAAGACCACTGATCTAGGGTTGCCTCTGGTATCAAGCTTCTGGAGTGTGATTGGGAATTTGTCAGCTTGATAATACAGGAAAAGATGATATAAAACTTAAGAATATTTGAACACTCTTTCATTATCCAACCTCATGAATTGATCATGCATTTTATCAGCAATGAACTTAGCATAGTCAAACATGATGGCTGGGGGCTGCCCAGGAGAGTAGATGGACATAAAGGCTATGATAATTTCATCAACAAATTCACTTGTAGTCTGGCCTAACACACTGGATATCATGTCTATGATGTCTCGGCCAAGATCAGAGAATATGGTAGATATGTATGGTGGAGAATCCTTTGGAACGTATTGTTCTTCCCTAATGAAGGTCTGGAATAACCAATCAAGTTTGATTGAGGTTAGTGTAGGGAATCTATTAAGCAAATCTCCAATAGAAAGAGGGTTCAAGCTTTGGCTTGGTTGTAACTGCAGCATTTCATTTATAGACTCTGTATTGATGGTAAATAATACAGAATGGTCAAGGGTCATCACTGCCCTTTAACTGGGATTATAGTTCAAATGGCAGTAATGGATAATCTCTAGGAAAATATGAACTCTGGGGAATTGGTACTTGGATAAATCGGATTCCCAAAGTCCTATGTAGTCTGTGTTAGGTCCCTATAATACTAGGATTACCCCATTACTATGGTATTTGTATCCCTTATTAATATTGTTGTGCCCCTATTGTCCCCATATTGTTATTACTGTGCCCAATAGAATCCCTCTATGGTTATTTTGTGCCTTTATATTATTATTGTTAGGTCAGCTCGGTTATATTATGACTCCTCAAACTCCTATATATAGAAAGGAGGTTTTGTCATTTTGATCATCAAAGAATCATTCATTTGTGTAATGTAAAGGAGGTTGCCCCCTTGAAGAGGCTGAATTCTAAGGCGTTGATCTATCTTTTCTATCTTTTTGTGAGCTGGTTTCATAACA
>APFE031717005.1:78175-105570 GCA_000404065.3 Pinus taeda | reverse complement strand
AGAATGTTTGGTTTTCCAACAAAATAAAGTTGAAACAATTAAGACACCGGGTCTATTACAACCTTTATCCATTTCAAGCCAACATTGGGAGGAGGTTTCAATGGATTTTATCACAGGTTTACCCAAGTCTGAGGGAAAGAGTGTCATCATGGTGGTAGTTGACAGACTTACCAAGTAGGCACACTTTTGTGCATTATCACATCCATTTAAAGCTAGTACAGTTTCCATGGCATTTATGGAACAATTCAAAAGCTACATGGAAACCCAAAGATTATTGTAAGTGATAGAGATCCCCTTTTCACTGGAAATTTTTGGACAAAATTATTTTCTTGTCTTGGTACTCAGTTAGCTCATAGCTCATCTTATCATCCTCAATCTGATGGGCAAACTGAGATAGTAAACAAATACTTGGAAGGATATCTTCGTTGCTTTGTATCTGATAAACAGACACAATGGGTCAAATGGTTGCCTGTGGCTGAATGGTGGTATAACACTTCCTTCCATACAACAACAAAAATGACCCCATTTATGGCACTTTATGGGTATCAGCCACCATCCATAACATCATATTTAAGAGAAAATTCTAAGGTTCAAGCAGTGGAACATCACATTGAACATCAACAACAAGTCCTCCAACTCTTCAGTGACAACGCTTCATGTTGGCCGCAGAATAGAATGAAAACAACAGGCAGATGCAACATCGCAGTGAAAGAAGTTTTAATGTAGGTGATTGGGTATTCTACGGCTAATAACGATATAAAACAAAATGTCCCTCAAGCAAGCTAAGAAGGATAATAAATTATCACCAAAGTATTATGGTCCGTACGAGGTGTTGCAAAAGATTGGTACTATGCATACAAATTGGAGCTTCCTGCAGCTTCTCGATTGCACCCAGTTTTCCATGTTTCATGTTTAAAGAAGGTTATAGGCGACAAGCTCCCAGTTCAAACAATATTGCCAGAACTTGACGAGGAAGGAAAAAATTATATTGGAACCAGAAGCAGTCACAGAAACAAGATCTCGACAGCTATGAAATCAATCAATTTTGGAGTATCTCATCAAGTGGAAGAACTTATCCACTAAAGATTCCACATGGGAGGATGAGAATTTTTTACAGAAGCATCCAAAACTACTCAAGCATTGAGGACAACATTTTTTTGAAGGAGAGGGGCATGTTAGGTCCCTAAAATACTAGGATTACCCCATTACTATGATAGTTGTATCCCTTATTAATATTGTTGTGCACCTATTGTCCCCATATTATTATTACTGTGCCCCATAGAATCTCTCTATTGTTGTTTTTGTGCCTTTATATTATTATTGTTAGGTCGGCTGGGTTATATTGTGACTCCTTAGACTCCTATATATAGAAAGGAGGTTTTTTCATTTGGATCATCAAAGAATCATTCATTTGTGTAATGTAAAGGAGGTTGCCCCCTTGAAGAGGCTGAATTCTAAGGCATTGATCTATCTTTTCTATCTTTTTATGAACTAGTTTCATAACAATTTGCATGGTTTAGGTACTGGTCTCTGTACTTACAATATAGTTTCAAAGGGGATTCCTCAACAAAGGTATCTTTAATCTGAAAATCTTTATCTGCCAATGTTAGATGGCCTAAATCCATGTGGGGAGTAAAAATGGGCATGACATTTAATGCAATTAGGGAAGACATCCGTGGTTCTTGTGGATTCAAGGATGGGGGCAAAGGGTTTTCATTGAAATTGGGGAAAACTGGTCTAATGCAGAGTATTTTGGATTCAATGGGCAACTATTTCACTGAATTACTTAGTAATTGGAAGCAATTTAGTCCAGGTTTTAGAATAAAACAGGGTTTCTTAGCGAATTTGGGTAAATAGCTAGTTTTCGGCTTTTAAACAGAGTAATGGCGACTGTTCACTATTTACAGGAAGCGCGAGTGATCGAAAGGTGGTTTGGAGTTTAGCAGCTTGAGCAGGGTAGCAGTTGGCCGTAGGTTGATGGTTGCATGTACTCTAGTGCTTGCATGGAGGTCTAAGTGGTCTTTTCCATGATAAAACAAAAAACAATGAGTTTTTTAGTTTTATTCATAAATTCAATGATTTTGGCAGGTACACTGGGAAAAGGACACTTGGCGTTAAGTGGGGGATGGGACATTTTTTCGTTTAGCGAGAGGTGATAAGCGGGATTGTATCGCATCGCTTTTGGGATAAAGTGGTTTTGGGGGGAGGCTGCCCGATGCCATTCATCGAGCGCTAGTAGTGGGGTGAATAGTGAAACCACCCATATTGGGTGGGTAAAGGTTGGCCTTCAGAGGCTGCCCAATATGAGTATCGACCGTTGGATCAAAAGGGGTCAGATCGCACGATGATCAAGGTGATGATTTGATATGAACTTTAATGGAGGGGCCCGACGGGGTTTTAATGTGTGGAGGGATTAATTAATTGCGGATTATGGAGGTTTAATGATGTCGAGAGTGATTTCATTGGTAGGGACAGATTATTAATTAATCACTGATTGATCAATTAATTTCTTTTATTTGATGATGGGTCATGGTTATTAATTAGTCGTTGATCAACTTAATTAACCCATTAATCGGTTTATCAATAAAGTTTATATTTCAAACTTGGGGGGGGGGGATATTAACATATGGGTTTTTAATAAAATATACGGGAAAGGGGTATTTTTTGGGATATAATAAATAAAGTTAAAAGTTAATATGAAATGATGGTGGAAAAAATGAATTGCGCTAAGTATAATGTGTGTTGAATTTTATTTACTTTTCACATAAAACATTATAACTTAGGCTAAATGTGCATTTGTGGGTTTTTGCGGAAAAGGGGTTTGCTTGGGGGTAATTAATTTCCCTAGGAAAATGGTGCTTTTACCTTAAGAAAAGGGATTTTTTAGGGGAAATGAGTGAATTATGGAGGGGTGAATGTTTATGAGGAAACTTTCATACTTAGAACCTATCACTTATTGGGTCGATGGTCTGGTCCCTCTAGAAGTCAGAGAAATGCTATGAGCCCCTTTAACTTAGGGTTTTAGGTACTTTTGACTTTGCTTATGGGAAATTAGTAAAATTAAGGGTAAAATGAATGGGGAAATTAATCACTTGACTTTGTGTAAATGCTCAATTATCATCCATACTTTAGCAACTTGATGATGAAAGTAAATGATATGATTTTAACTAATCAATCATCACAATTCTACAACCATGCAACTACTTACCCATCTACTCATCCTACCATTTTTTCTACTCTTTATTATGGTGCACTTAAGCTAGCAAAGCCTTATCAAAACTTTTTCTTTTATTTTACAATAGAAATATATCTAAGTCTATCCTTATTACATCCAAGGGCTCAAATTAAATAGTTGAGCTCCTTTTATTTTTTCTACCTATCTACTTATCTGCCAAGATTAAATAGTTTGGTCAGATTTTATTCTCTATTTACAAACATGAAATTCAAAACATGGAATAATCAGGATTAAATTGTTTGATTACCATGGATTGTGGCATGAATAACAAGTTGCGCACAATCATTATTATGCATAAAATTAAATAGTAGTGGCATTTGGACTTGCACACTTTCATGGTATTTTTTTTGGGGGGGTTCATATTTTCATCCTTTTTGACCTTTTTCTTTATTCTTTTTGTCCTTTGATTTTTCTTTTAGGACATACCGTCTTTACATTTTTTAATTTTTTTTATTTTTTGAATATGGAAAACATTTTCAGAAAGAAAAGGTATGTACATATTACAGTTTTGATCTCAACCATTCAAAAATTATGACAGCTATTGGTATATGAACATAACAGTGGCTCCACTCGGGGATGACATTTCCTGGTGAAATGTCAAGAACTAGAGATTAATGGCCTTCTGAATTACTGTGATTTTACTCTACAATTTTTCCCTTTTACTTTGCTGCTTTATTAATATTTATGACAGTGAAACTTTTGAAGCTTAGGGCCTTCTCTTCAGGCTTCAACTCCAAAATTTACCATCCAATCAACACTAAACTTTATGAAGGATATATTATGTACAAGTGATTATTGAAATCAGTGACTGGGATCTATATAGTGCTTTAGCATTCGACCATTAACTAGTCCTCCTTCCACTTTTGCACCATCCAATTCTTTGAGGAAATAAGCATTATTACCTCTGAAAGCATAAATGATGTAAGGGCCTTTCCATAGGAAGTCAAACTTCCCATGTTTACCTTTTTCCTCCCTTCTTGAGTCCTATTTCAGAACTTTATCTCCTAGATAGAAATCTTCTACCTTAGTTCTTTTGTCAAAATCTTTCTTGATTCTTTCCTGCACAATTTGGGATCTGATGTACACTTCTTCCTTGGTTTTCTGCAAGTGAATTGTCTAGTTAATTCCAATTCTTTGAGGAAATAAGCATTATTACCTCTGAAAGCATAAATGATGTAAGGGCCTTTCCATAGGAAGTCAAACTTCCCATGTTTACCTTTTTCCTCCCATCTTAAGTCCCATTTCAAAACTTTATCTCCTAGATAGATATCTTCTACCTTAGTTCTTTTGTCAAAAGCTTTCTTGATTCTTTCCTGCACAATTTGGGATCTGATGTACACTTCTTCCTTGGTTTTCTGCAAGTGAATTGTCTAGTTAATTCTCCTTTGAATATAATTTGGCTCAACCTGTGCTTCTTGGAGCAATTTCATCATTGGATGGGAAAAAAACCTCCATTCCATAGACTAGCTGGTAAGGACTAGTACCAATGGATTTCTTAGTGGTCAGTCTATCTGCCCACAAGGCATTTACTAGATTCTTATTCTAGGTTTTCTTGTTATCTTCCAACAATTTTTTGATGGTATTCACTAAGCTTTCCTTGGAAGACTCTGCAAGTCCATTTCCTTGGGGATAATAGGCTATGGAGTGACCCAGGGTTATATGATATTTGTTGCAAAAATCAATCATCCTCTTTGATTTAAAAGATGTTGCATTGTATGTGATGATTTTGGTGGGACAACTGAATCTGGACATAATGTTGACCTCAAGGAAACCTATTATGATAGTATCAGTAGCTTGTCTTGAGGGTATGGCTTCTATCCATTTTGTAAACTAATATGTGGCAGTCAAGAACCATCTATGTTGGGCAGAGGAAGGGAGATGAATTTCACCGATGAAGTCAAGACCCCACTGTTGAAATGGTGTTTCAGTAGATATATGTTTCAAAGGTAATGGAAATAGTTTTCTTTTTCCTTCAAAAGTTTGACATTTGTGGCATGAGGTTACAATTTTTTTTCACATCAGAGAACAGAGTGGGCTAGTAAAAACCAGCTCTTAAGATCTTATCAATTGTTATCTTCCGGTAAAGATGTCCCCCCACAGTCACCTGCATGAAACTCCTGTAATATTTTGTCATATTCTTCCTTTAACAAACAATTAAGAAGGATGCCTTCATGATTTCTCCAAAATAAAGCATTGTCAATTATGAAAAACTTCAAAGATTTCATTTTTAAGAACCTACTTTTAGTTCTGGACAACTTAGGAGGAGCTTGAAGATTTTATAGAACGTATATAATGTCAGCATACAATGGTGATACTATAAAGGCCTAGCTGATTTGTGGAGTTGCCATCTCCTCTTCATTATCCAATTCTGTAATGAAATTTATGTCTAGGGCCTGATAGTCTGATTCAACCATGAGCTTGGCTAAACCTTGGCCTTTGATCAATTTTGTAGGTTTAATTTCTAAATCATACTCTAATATGGTAGCTATCCATTTCCCTCTCTTTCCATCTGGTCCATCCTATGTTAGAATGTCTTTGACTACAACATTGGGAACATAAGCTACTATATGACAGTACAAGATATAAACACTGAAATCTTTAATAGCTTGAACCAGAGAAAAAGATTATTTTTCCATTATATTATACTTTAAAGATGCATCTCTTAGGGCTTTGCTAAAGAAGGCTATTGGTCGTTCAAAACCCTGATCATTTTTCTGCAGTAGGACTGCAACAATGGTATGTTCTGAGGCGAAAGAAAAAATGATGAAATCCCTATCAAACATTGGACTGATGAGAATTGGTGTTTGTGTTAAGGCTCGCTTTGTATATTCAAAAGAAATTTTAGCCTCTAGAGTCCATTTAATAGTCAAATATTTCTTTAACATGTTGTTTAGTAATCTAATTAGTTTAGCTAAATTAGAGATAAATCTTCTCAAAAAGTTTATTTTACCTAAAAATGCTTATAGTTCTCTAATGTTCCTAGGATGTGGTATCTGCAAAATGGCTTCAATTCTTGTTGGGTCAATTCGGATACCAACTTTAGAGATTATGTGGCCTAGTAATTTTCCCTCTTCCAACCCAAATAAACATTTTTTAGGATTAAGAGAAATTCCATACTTCCTACACTTAGTAAAGACATGCCTGAGATGATCCAGGTGTTGCTGATCTGATTTAGAGAATATTGTGATATCATCTAGGTATATTACCAGGAATTCATGGATTTCCTTAGCAAAGGCTATGTCCATTGCTCTTTTAAAGGTGGAGCCCGTGTCTTTTAACCCACAAGGCATTTTGACATACATGAAAGTGCCCCATGGAGTAGTGAATGCAGTTTTTTCCTAATCATCTGGGTGGACTAGGATCTGGTTATAACCAGAAAACCCATCTAGAAATGAGATTTTGGTCGAACCTACTACCCTCTATAATATGTGATCCATTTTAGGAAGAGGATAGTTATCCTTGAGTGAAACTTTATTTAAATTCCCAAGGTCAACACAGTCTTATTTTGCCAGTTTTCTTTCTTGTAGGTATCAAATTAGAGACCCAATCTGAGAATCTAATTGGCGCAATAATTTTGGCTTCATACATTCTTTTGATATCTTTTCAATGGAAGGCAATAGAATGGGGTTAATCCTTCTAAGCTTCTGTCTAAAAGGCTTACGGTTTTCCTTTAATGGAATGGTGTGTTGTATTATGCTGGTATCATAGGACTTAAGGTCCTCATAATTCTAGGAAAAAACATCTTGGAATTCCTTTAGCAGTTCTATGTATTTCACTTTTTCATTGGGAGGTAAGGAATTTGAAAGTTTTATCATTTTGGGATCTTCTTCAGAGCCTATGTTACATTTCTCAATGTCTGATTTCAAGGGTTCCATTTTAGGCTTTTTAGGAACACTGTTTGAATCAAATAAGTCCTCCAAAGGAGTTAATCCTTTGGGCAAAAAATTGTCTTTAAGATTGATGACTTCAGATTATTCATCGATTGCTTCATCAATTTCCATTTGTTTTAGGTTTTGAATATCATCTGATTTTGTAAACTTTGTGGGATGGAAATTATCTATCTTTTCATCTTCTACTTGGTTAATTTCTACTTTATCAGTGTAATCAAAATATAATGTTATGTCTATATCTATGTTGCTATTTACAAATTCACCGTCTAAAGTTAGAAAATTGTTAATTTGTTGATCATTATCGAACTCTTGCCAGTTCTTTAAGTTGTCAGGAATAGTAGGTCTATGCCTAACCTTAGCATTGTATTGATGGTTGGGTTGAAATGACAACTTGCAAGTACTAGCAAACATCGCTAAACTGTGAGCTTGCATATTGTGTTTTCTTGGAATAACAACAAGCTTCATTTCTAAAAAAGTATTTAGTATTTCTACAATTGTTCCTCTATAAAATCCTAACCTAGGATCCCTAATCATATAAATATTGTTAATTTGTTTTATTACCAACTCAGAATATCCCATAATAGAGACTCTTATGGCTCCTAACCTTTTACCAATTTCAGACCTAACAGAAGTGCTTCATATTCGGCCATGTTGTTTATACATTTAAAGTTCAATCTGTAGGTATGACCCTCTGAATGATCATTTTCTAAGTTGTAAATCCATACTCCTGCTCCTACACCTAGTTTGTTTACTGACCCATTAAAATCAAGATGCCATAGAATTTCATGTTCATAATTCTTACTGTCTGGGGGAATAAAATCTTCTTTAACTAAAGTATCTAGGCCATCTTTATTATCTAAAATCTCATGAATTTGGACATTTGGATTTTCTTATGTTACTGTAATTTCTTTTGGTTCTGCCATGATGCTGTCTGAAGTATTTTCTTGGTTAGATTTAGCATTGTAAAGAATGAAAGAATCAATATCAGAATGCATTGAATATATAGGAAATGTTTGGGCCTCTCCTGGGTACTCACTACATACTTCATCAGAGTCTCTCTATACAGTTTCTTAGGATGTCCAAAGACTGATATGGTAGCATACGACATGTCAAGTTGCAGAGATCCTTGCAGTTTGGCACCCCAAGATCTAGACAACAACATACCATAATTAGGTGGTATATCAACAACCACTATGTCCATAAGAATGGTCTTAGCAGGGTACTACACTAAGGAAACCCACAGGTCCTTTATAAGTCTTAGGCACTTAACTTGGCTTGAATCAAATGAAAACAAGTCTTTGTAGGGTCTAGTGATATCCAAGTCTAGCTTCTCCATAACAAATTTAGGCATAAGGTTGTGTGAAGCCCCAGAGTCTAGCATGACATTATGTAGGATTTTATCGTGGATGTTAAGGCTAATGTAGAAGGGTGGTATCCCTCCTTCCACTGGTTTTCCATTAACATCAGGACCAAAAATTAACTCAGGTTGATCATCAAATAGGTTAATAGAGTCTTCATTTTCCATGAAGTTTAAAGATTTGTTTATTTGAGATCTGTAAGTTTCATGTTTAACCAGTTCTGTCAAAGGGGCCGAGAGTTTAAGTTTGGCCACCTCTGCTCCCAAATTGAAAGGCAGAGGGGATATGTCTGTTTGAACATTTAAAATCTTAATAGCAGGGTTTGGAGCAGTTTGTTCTTCTTTTTTAGTGTTTGGAGTCTTTTTAATTGGATTTTCTAATATAATTTTTGGAGATTATTCCGTTGTTTCCTTGAGGGGAACTGAAGTGGAAGGTTTCTCATTACAAGGTTGGTCATTGGTTACATCTTCAATGGTAGGACTGGGAGGGTTCTGATTTGATCTAGAAAGGATTTGTAGAGTTTTTGTAACTGAAGGATTCTGATTTGCAACTTTTACTTTCTTAGGCTGATTAGGTATTGTTTTCTTGTTTTGGTCTGGAGCATCAGTGTTCTTTTTGCTCCTCATATTGTACTGTTTATGAACTTCGAAGATAGTAGAGTCATACCCTTGCTTGTAGTCAAAAGATTCTCCAGTTTGGGTCTATAACTGTTGAAGCACGTATAATTCCTGGTCATCCTGAGTCAGAAAGGTAGTTTCTTCATCGTCTAATCCCATTAAGTTGATTTAGGTGTCAAGCTTAGGGTCTTCTTGATGGGAAGTTTCAGCACAATTCTCTTGGAAAGGTGGTATAATGTTCTGATTAGGCCCATTTTTACCAGTTTTTTGATTCTGGCTCTTCCTAAAATTTGGATTCCTCATCGGAGGTGCCTGTTGGCTATCCCAGTGAGGTTTCCTTTCAATGTTTTCTATTTTGTCCATCAATTTTTCCATTCCTTTAGCTAAAACATCCATTTTTTTATCAAAGGGTGAAGATTCATCTTTCAGGGGTGTTCTTCTCTTCTTTCTAACCCTAGCTCTTTTGGATAGCAGATTAGCTTCTACGCTAACTGCAACACTTTGCATCTTCTAGTGTAGGGGGATTCCTTTCTCTAAGCTAAAAAGCCATATCTGTGTCAAATTCGTCTGGAAACTTAATCAGGGCTAAGCCAGGTGGAGGTCTAAGGTTAAGTGGTATTGCATTATATACATTGTTAAACCTAGTACAGTAGTCTTGAACGGTTTTGTTTGGTCCCCTCTTGAGGCTTTCATATTCAAAAAGAATTTGAAGAGGGTTCTTTTTCTTCTCCCACCTATGTAAAAATTATTGGTAAAAAAGTTCTAAATTATCTATATATTAGGAGGCAAGGATCTAAACCATGTTCTCACTTCTCCAGCTAGAGTTTGGGCAAAAATTCTCGTTTGGACATCTCCTATGTCAATTTCATGCAATTCGAAATAATCTGTCATTTTCTTTGTGTACTGTTGTGCTGTGTAAGATCCACTGCCATCAAATAAGACAATTTGACTCTAATAATTTGCTGGTAAGGCTCCTTGAAGGGCAGGCATCATAAGAGGGGCATATCTGAGTGCCATAGCTCTAAGTTGGACAGGATTGAGAACAAGAGTTCGGGTAATAGGAGGATTTGGGACAAGAGGGGGATTTGCAGTAATAGGGGTAATGGGTATTTGAAGGGTAGTGATAGGTTGATGGGGAAGTGAAGGTATGAACATAGATGAGGAATGAACTTCAAAAGTTTGGGGAAATGATGGTGAGCTAAAAGAAGTTGAAGTTGTTTCAAAAAGTTCAGAGATTCTATCAGTAGTAAGGGATGACTAAGGGGAGTTCAAAAGGCACTGGTCAATTGACAAGTTTGCTTGTTGGACTTCAAGTTCTGCTGTAAATTCTGGATCTAGAACTGTGTCCTCAAGTTCACTCTCGGACTTAGTTTTAAATAAGGAATTGTCAAAATACTCGTCAAAAGGGAGGTCTTCTATGAACAACCACTCAACAAGACAAGAATTGGATGTGAATTAAGGTCTTGGGCTTGCTAAACTTTCTTGTCTTCTAATTATTCTTGAAATAAGGTTGGGATTGTCAAATACAGGGGGAGGATTTGGATCAGGGTTGGTCCTGGTATAGTGAGTTCTCCCTGAAGCCAGATTGTGATCTTTTTCTAATTATTTTATTTTTTTATGAATTTTTGAAATAAATTTTAATAAACCCTTTAAGAGGCTTAAAAATACAAATTTGAATTTCTAAAAGGTTTATTAAGACTGGGGTTTGAGTCCCCAGTATGGTCACCACTATGTTATCACTCAGATGTTTTCCCTGGAAGTTATCAAAGAAGGAATAGTTCGAGGTAACCACAAATCTAATATTTTAGACTCAGGTTCTAGCCAACCTAAGTCTAGAGAGGGCTCTCTCTTTATAATTTAACTTTGTTTTGGGTAGATTGCAAGCTAGTTATTAGAGGTCATGATGTTTTGTTTTAATTGGGTGGTGGAATTAAGAAAACAAATGGGCAGAGTAAGTATTCAGGCCATTGGGCTATGGAGTCAATCAAGAGTGACTTAACTGGATCTGATCAATCACTAAGGTAAGAGTTCACAAGGCAGGCTAGCCCGGCAAAAAGAAAATTTGCAGGTTCAAATGGATGGGGTAGTCCTAACTAGGGAAAAGGGCAATGAAGAATCCTTAACCGAGATTAAGATGAAGAAAGGAAGGATGATCAGTAGCAAAGGGAAATGAAGAATATCTTACTATAGACCATAGGGGTGGTAAACTACGGAAGTAAGGGAGCAATTAAGAATTCCCAGACCAAGATAGCGTAGTAGAAAACATTTAGAAAGTAAACAATTAAAATAGAGAGCATTTAAGCTAGTTCTGAAATATCATTCCTTATTTTCTTTTCAGATTTCATAAGAGACACATATGAATATTTATAGCATGAAGAGAAAACAATATTTAAACATGAAGAGATAATACTAATTTGTTCCAACTGTGCACAAGAATCCAGTAAAATGTCCTTAGCTTTATTTCATATCTAGCAAAACCAGTCCAGTCTTGAGTACAATAGCTCCTTGGCTCAATACAAAATATCTATAGAAATGTATTTTAATCCACGCTAATTACTTCAATTTCTGAAGTATTTATATAAAAAATGTTACAAAATATCTCATAACAATATGAGAATTATTCTGGGAAATTTAAAATATCTTCAAGCACGAAGATAGAGACAGATGGAGAACTGCCTTCTTGTTGTCCCTTTTATTGTGACTATGATGGCTGTTGTAATTCGGATTTGGCTCTTTCAGTTGCTTTATAGTTATGTGCTAGAATCACTTTCTATCTTCTACCTATTGATACTCTTTACTTGTTCTTCTTTGACTCTGTCTTGCCTGTTTTACCTGGCAGCCATGTTTTACTATGTAGATTTATTGCAGTAACTTTATAGTAAATCTGTATGTTTCATCAACCATTCGCTCTCAGGTAATTTTATCCTTATCATCTTTCTATATATCTCCTCAGATTTTGTATACTTGGAAAAATTTGCCTGTTGGTAAACAAGTGCTTTACCTCATGCTCTATGAAAAACAGATTTTCTAGACTATCATATAATACCTTTCCAGTGGGCAAAGATTTTACCCCTGAAGTACTAGCTTGGCTTCTGGCCAGCTTGTTTAGTCTTTCAATATAATCATCTTGAGTCATCAGCTTTTCATGTATTACCATAGGACTGGGAAGTCCTTTTTCTCTTAAAATACCATACTTTGTCATAAATATGTCAATGTCTGCTTGGATACTCTAGCATTTTTTCTCAAGATTTAGCATAAGGTTTCTATTGGTGAGAACCTTCTTGATTTCTATGATTGTTTCTGTTCTGTCTTCTATTTCCAATTCATCAAGCTAGTACTTGTTTCCACTGTTCAGGAATGTCATTAATTGGTTGGCTTCTTCAGGCTTATCTCCCAGTTCTTCCATTGTCTTGTGGATTGCTTCTTTGGCCACTTTGACTAGTTCAGTCTGTTCAAAAATAACTTGAACAGATGGCCAAACATAATTGATGAAATCAATTATGTTGGTCCAAAGAATTTCCTTCATGTCTCCAAGTGGTTGTTGCAATGTCAAGTCCTTTTCAAGGACTTTTATTCTTTCTCCCATTCTTTGATTTTTTTGAGCTTCTTCTTTCTGTTGTATCTGTGAAGGTTTTCAATTAGTTTCCAAACTTAGCACTTGTTCTCTAAGTTTCTTGAGCTTAGTAGCCTGGATGGTCATCTCCTCCATGGCTTTTACCAATTTAGCTGTATTTTTTGTGGATGTCCCTATGCTTGTTGATGTACCTATAACTAGTAGAGCAGGAGATGGTGGAACTATTGGTGCTAAAGAAGCAGCCAATGTGGAGGGTACTATTGTAGAAACTGTAGGAATTACAGTTTGAGGAGTGGTGGCCAAATCACTCTGTTTAGACTATATCAAATTATCCAGTTCTTTCTCTATTTCTTTTAAATGTGCATTCAGCTTAAGGACTAATTCCATAAGCTCTTCCTCCTTCTGAGTTTCCAATACTTCCGCTGTCTGAGGATGATGCAGGGGAGGAATATTGAGTTTCTTTTTTAGTGCAGCTATGTCATCATTTTTTTTCTTAATAATATTTTCTGAAGCTTTCACATCTGTGGGATTAGGGCCCAGTTCTATGACTAAGTCCTCTAGGGACTTTATTATAGTATCTTTGGCCTATGAAGAGGCCTTCTCTAACTAGAATTTCGCTGACATATTATTCAGTGAATTTTGAAGTTGGTGAGCTACAATTGCCTTACTGGTTAAAGTGGAGTAGACCATTTCCCCAATTTGCTTATGTAATTCTATTTGGTAAATAGGATGGATATCCTTTGCCAATACTTCAAAGTCTATTTTTAAATAATCTGCAATTGACCTGGGCTATTGTGTAGTTGGCTTCATAAAAGTCATCTGCATTTTTCTTTCTTTCACATCAAAGGCTGACATTAGCCTTGTCTAATTAGTTGGAGCCATCTTTAGATAATGTGCATAACTTTTTGCCTTCAATCTCTCATACCTGGCCTTTATTTCTTTATATTTATCTTTGATGTCTTGGCTCTGGCCAGCAGGAAACCTGAAGGAGGATACTTCCACGCTCTGTTGTCTCTCTAGCATTTGAGCATGTGAGGTGGAAGGTTCTTGTGTACCTCCTGAGGGAGTAGTCTGCCTACTTTCTACTCTTTCTGCACCTATAGTTCCTACAGTTTCTTCACTAAACTCTTGTTCTAAAAATGGATTCAACCTTTTCCTTTTGACATAAGTTTGGGCAACAGGTCTGCTAGAAGGAGTAGCCTCCTCTCTCTCTTTTAGGATTCCTCTCCTCATTTAGAGGAGTCTGTAAAATAGGAGGATTGCTCATGATATGTTTTGGTTGAGCAAGTTCTTCTGAAATCTCTGGTTGTTCTGATTCCTCTTATTCTTCTGATGGTTGTTGCTCTTGAGGTCCTTCTTCTATTGTTTTCCCACTGTGTTCTTATGATTCTCTTTGAGATTGGGACTCTCCTAGCACCTGTACAAATGAATCTTCATCAAGTCTTCTTTCTAAATTAATCAATACATTATTGACAACAACTTTTGTGCTATCTCGGTCTACCAAAGTGTTTTCCACCCATTTAGGTTGATTAGCATACTGTTCAATTTCAGGAATCCTGTGGTGGACGTAAGGAGATAATTTTCTCTCTTGTCTCTTATTGCAAATGAAGTCTAAAGGGTCGTAACTCCAGATAAAACTTTGTTTCAATCTCACTCTTTGGAGGATTTCCTATGCCTCATTTCCTGCTTCCCTACTGTTACATATGAAGGGGCCAAGCTGATCTTTTATCCTATGTTGAGCTTTCTTCTTGGCCTTCACAAAATGCACCTCATCTAAATTGATCATTTTCCTGTAGTACTCCAGAGAAAACAATATCATAGGGAGGTATCTGGGCAGTTTGTGGGGAGCCAGCTCACATCCATATATTCTGATTTCAGTATGGTTTTGGTACAAGTACCAATCCCCCACTCTATATTGTTTGGAAAACTGTAGGACCCTCCTGATATCGCACTGATTCTGGGGGGGGGGCTTCCTAATAACATAGTTGCCACTAGGTGTACAAAGAGATCTATGAAATTACTATAACAATATTGAGAGTAATGTAGGTGGATTAATGAAGTCCTGAAGACCACTGATCTAGGGTTGCCTCTGGTATCAAGCTTCTAGAGTGTGATTTGGAATTTGTTAGCTTGATAATACAGGAAAAGATGATATAAAACTAAAGAATATTTGAACACTCTTTCATTATCCAACCTCATGAATTGATCATGCATTTTATCAGTGATGGTATAGTTAAACATGATGGTTGGGGACTTCCCAGGAGAGTAGATGGACATAAAGGCTATGATAATTTCATCAACAAATTCACTTGTAGTATGGACTAACACACTGGATGTCATATCTATGATGTCTCAACTAAGAGCAGAGAATATGGTAGATATGTACAATGTCACATGGTTCGGGTTCGAGTTAGGGTTTGGCAATGATTAGGTTCAGTTTGAGTTCAAATTTTTTGAAGAGGTTCAAATGAGGTTCGTCATTAGGTCGTGTATATATATATATATGAATTATAGGATAAAATAGTAAGAAATCAACATAAGTAAACATCAAAAATGCTATCATGTACATGGAAACTGCAAGGATAAATTACAAGCTTGATTTGTGACATGAATTTATGAGTTTTGATCTATGGACTTGGTCAATGGCTATGAGGTTCAATGAGGTTTGCCAAACCTCAAAAAAAATTTAAGGTTCGCCAAAATTCGAGCCAAAAGGTTGAAGTTCGACGAACCTTTTGACATAGGATATGTATGGTGGAGAATCCTTTGGAATGTATTGTTCTTCCCTAATGAAGGTCTGGAATAACGAATCAAATTTTATTGAGGTGAGTGTAGGGAATCTATTAAAAAAATCTCCAACAGAAAGAGGGGTCAGGCTTTGGCTTGGTTGTAACTCCAAAATTTCATTTATAGACTCTGTAGTGATGGTAAATAATATAGAATGATCAGGGGTCATCACTGCCCTTTGGCTGGGATTATAGTTCATATTTTAGTAATGGATAATCTCTGGGAAAATATGAACTCTGGGGAATTGGTACTTGGGTAAACCTGATTCCTAAAGTCCTATGTAGTCTGCATGGTTCAGGTACTGGTCTCTGTACTTGCATTATAGTTTCAAAGAGGATTCTTGGAGAGAGGTATCTTTAATCTAAAAATATTTATCTGCCAATGGTAAATGGTCTAAATCCCTATGGGGAGTAGAAATGGGCATGACATTTAATGCAATTGGGACAGACATCCTTGGTTCTTGTGGATTCAAGGACGGGGGCAAAGGGTTTTCAGTGAAATTAGGGAAAACTGGTCTAATTTAGAGTATTTTAGAGTCACTGGGAAACTATTTCACTGAATTACTTAGTAATTGGAAGAAATTCAGTCCAAGTTTTGGAATAAAATAGGGTTTCTCAGCGAATTTGGGTAAATACGTGGTTTTCAGCTTTTGAATGGAGTAATGGAGATTGTGCATTGGTTGCAGGAAGCGCAAGTGACTGAAAGCTGGTCTGGAGTTTTAGCAGCTTCAATAGGTTGGCAGTTGGATGTAGGTTGATGGTTGCACGTACTCTGGTGCTTGCATGGAGGTTTGGGCAGTCTTTTCCACAATAAAACAAAAAACAATGAGTTTTTTAGTTTTATTTGTAAAGTCAATGATTTTGGCGGGTACATTGGGAAAAGGACACTTGGTGTTAAGCAAGGGATGTGACATTTTGTCGTTTAGCGGGAGGTAGTAAGTGGGATCATATCGCACCTCTTTTGGGATAAAGTGGTTTTGGGGGGAGGCTGCCCGATGCCATTCATCAGGTGCCATGTAGCAGCGGGGTGAATAGTGAAGCCACCCATATCGGGTGGGTAAAAGTCAGCCTTCGGAGGTCACTCGATATGAGTGTTGACTGTTGGAACAAAGGGGGTCAGATCGCATGGTGATCGGGGTGATGATTTGATATGAAGTTTAATGGAGGGGCCCATTGGGGTTTTAATGTGCGAAGGGATTAATTAATTGTGGATTATGGAGGTTTAATGACGTCGAGAGCAATTTCATTGGTGGGGATAGATTATTAATTAATAATTGATTGATCAATTAATTTCTTTTATTCAACAGTGGGTCATGGTTATTAATTAGTCATTGATTGACTTAATTAACCCATTAATCAGTTTATTAATAAAGTTTATATTTAAAACTTGGGGGCGGGATATTAACATATGGGTTTTTAATAAAATATATGGGATGGGGATATTTTTTGGGATTTAATAAATAAAGTTAGAAGTTAATATGAAATGAAGGTGGAAAAATGAAGTGTGCTAAGTATAATGTGTGTTGAATTTTATTTACTTTTCACATAAAACATTATAACTTAGGCTAAATGCACATTTGTGGGTTTTTGTGGAAAAGGGATTTGCCTGGGGGTGATTACTTTCCCTAGGCAAATGGTGCTTTTACATTAGGAAAAATGATTTTTTAGGGGAAATGAGGGAACTATGGAGGGGGTGAATGTTTATGAGGAAACTTTAGTACTTAGAACCTATCACTTATTGGGCCGAAGGTCTAGTCCCTCCAAAAGTTAGAGAAATGCTCTGAGCCCCTTTAACTTAGGGTTTTAGGTACTTTTGACTTTGCTTATGGGAAATTAGTAAAATTAAGGGTAAAATGAATGGGGAAATTAATCACTTGACTTTGTGTAAATGCTCAATTATCATCCATACTTTAGCAACTTGATGATGAAAGTAAATGATATGATTTTAACTAATCAATCATCACAATTCTGCAACCATGCAACTACTTACCCATCTACTCATCCTACCATTTTTTCTACTCTTTATTATGGTGCACTTAAGCTAGCAAACCCTTATCAAAAAATTTTCTTTTCTTTTACAATAAAAATCTATCTAAGTCTATCCTTATTACATCCAAGGGCTCAGACTAAACAATTGAGCTCCTTTTATTTTCTCTACCTATCTACTTATCTGCCAAGATTAAACAGTTTGGTTATATTTTATTCTCTACCTACAAACATGAAATTCAAAACATGGAATAACCAAGATTAAACTGTTTGATTACCATGGATTGTGGCATGAATAACAAGTTGCACACAATCATTATTATGCAGAAAAGTAAATAGTAGTGGCATTTGGACTTGCACACTTTCATGGTCTTTTTGTTTTTTGGGGTTCATATTTCATCTTTTTTTAACTTTTTCTTTATTCTTTTTGTCCTTTGATTTTTCTTTTAGGGCATACCCTCTTTACACTTTTTAATTTTTTTGATTTTTTGAATATGGAAAACATTTGCAAAAAGCAAAGGTATGTACATATGATCTTAGCCATTCAAAAATTATGACACCTATTGGTATAGGAACATAACACGTCCTCTCAGAGGTCTGTGACCACTTAATTGTTAACGATTTATAGAAAACAAGTTGATCTCATTCCAGAGATCTACTTGTCTCTTTTGAGGGAACAACATTCCACATATAAATAAGAATTCTCCCTCCCTATTCAAATTGTAGGCATAACCAAACATTTGGCCTCCATATTAACAATATTACAAGCCTATATTTATCACATTCAGGCCAATTCTAAAGGGCATAAACCGCACACTTAAACATAAAATGAACATCACTCTAGGCTTGAAACCAAAAAAGTGAACACATTTCAGACATTCAATTTACAATATCTGTAACATTCACTCATCTTATGAATTAGAGGGTTTGGAAACTGGGATCAGGATTACTACTCTCCACCCAACCATAGACAACTATAACCAATCATTTTTAATGATTTTCACCCCTGAGATGAATTCTAGAGACTGAGATGGTTTTCTCAAGGGATTGAATACTCACTATTGATTGAAATAAGGACTCTAGAGGTTCTCCCATCTCCACCCACCAACCAAATAGCAGTCAACAACTAACCAAGGAATTGAGAGGCCTACTGCCTCCACCCTTCAGTTTTTTAACAACTATTAAACTCTAGGGAATCTAGGGCTTCACCTCCACCCTAAAATTTGTAATGCAGTGGTTCCACCCACTAAAATGAATCCAAAACCCACAACCAAAACTAGATAGCAAGCAAAGGAAACTCTATAACTTCCTTACTATGATTACATGGGATAAATATTTACCTTGGGATGTCAAGAGACTCTGGAGAAGACCATCTCCACCCTTCATCCCCCAAAGAATCCCGAGATTTAACCTCATCAAGAGAAATCTCCTCTCAAACTCTTGTTTCTTAACCAAAAATGTGTAGCTACTTTAAGAGCTGTCAAATTCCCAACACTTCTCCATGCTACTTTAAATGTTTTTAGTGTCACCAAATCCAATGAGTATCGGTTATTTTCCTCTGACATCCTCCAAAGAATGCGTTGTTCCTCCCTGTCTTTCTCACAGTGGTATTGTCTTCCCCATGAATGAGTCTTCCACAGCCTATTTCTCTTTTGTTTTCCTTCCTCTCCCTACATGTTTCCTCCTAGAATGTGTTTGTGTATTTCTCTGAGGCAATTCTCTCATCCACATTGACCTCCTCTCCCTATTTTTCCCAGCTTCTCATGTAGCCCTTACTCCATTAATTTTTGTCCTTATTCTATCTTGTCCATTCCTCCCAAGGCAACATGGTATGTGTCCTTTTTTTCTTTAGCTCCTTTAATTCAAGCATGCTAGTCCATTAACCTCATCAACAAACCTTTAATGGCTTGTTCAAACAATTTAGATTTTCCTCTAGTGAGGAAACTTACACCATCCCCAACAAGTAACGTCCATAGTCCCTAGAATCTATGTCCCTTACTCAGGCCATTTTTAATTTAGAAATCAAAATACATAAAATATTTTTTACATGGAATTCATAAGAAAAATATAACTCTTTTTGTCACACCTACCCTCATGATAACATGTAACCTCTAAGTAAAAACATCACTAAATTTTTAACCTAGGTCACAAGAAACAAGTACTAGTAGGTGGAGAAAGAATGTTGTTCCTTGTCTCTTGATGGTACCCTATACACTTCCATAACACCCCATTACTCATATATGGATTGATGAACAAACATGTTCCCTTTGCCTACACACTTTACCATCAACATATAAAATTATTACATATCATCAATTTCATATAACATATTATAACACCCTCACTCAATATGTAGTCCAATATAACATTAATGCAATCACACATCTATGTACACATGTAGTTTTCCTATCACAGTAGACAAACCATCAGTGGTATCTCAAGTCATTGTATCCAACATTTTCATTTCAAAGTGTCATAATCATATGAATTGACAACATCAATGTGTATGTGCACATTACCTAACCTAACTATCCTACATTTCCTATGCTTTCGGCGATCATTCTATTTTTAGTACTTACTATTCACAGTCTCTATTTTTAGCAAGGGTTTCCATGAAGGATAACACATGGCAATGATTGGGAATTTACTAAGTAGTGACATGGTTATTTCCCATTAATGTGCACTTCCTATTTTCCATCCACCCTATCCATAAGTGAGTAGTACCTTCCTATTTATGGAGACAAACCTTATTCAAAACCTTGTCATATTATCCCTTTGTCCAAGGAAACCTTATCCTTTGACTTTAATTCATATTTTTGGAGTTTTTCCTGAGTTCTTGAGTAAGGATTTGCATGTGTGAGTTATTACTTAAATTCTCACTTATTTATGGCTCATCATATCCTTATCCGACTCCATCATTAACTCTAACCCTATTTTGTTGGAGAATGCAATATGGTAGCTATTAATTCAATTTTCTCCTTAACCTTAATAATTTCTTGTGAAGTTTATTTATATTCTTGTGTTTCTTTATTAGATATTTCCATCAAACAACTATCTAGAGTAAAAACAATGAATACAATTGACACATAGAATAGGCTCCAAGCCAGGGAAAAACCCCTCCAAGGAGAAAACCCGAAAAATCTCTTCTCTTCTTATAGATTCTGCTTCAAATGAGAAAACCAAGACCAAAACCCTAGATAAAGTCTTCCTCCAAGCACCAAGTCAAGCCTCCAATAATACCTTCTAATTAGGTTAGAGATCAACTAAAACAACAAGGACCAATTATGCTCCAACTAGCATGCAACTTCAACTTCAACCCCCAACTTCCACCTGCAACTTTGGCCCGCAACTTTGACCCTGTAGTAGTTGTAGAAACCCTATATTCTTCACACATATGAGAGGAAAATAGCCCAAAACATATTTTTCTTCTTTTCCTTGACTTTTTATTACCTTCTAGACCTTCACACTGATCCAAGGTTATCTTTTGTTTATAGATGCATTACAGAATTACATCAATAGTTTGTAGCTTAACCAAAGAGATTTAAATGTGCACGTGTGAGAAGAAGAAGAAGAAACACATAAGCATGACAAGAAGACAAGAAGCTTGATAATGGAGTTTGTCCCTCTTGGACTACGTCTCCGGGTCCTACTCAATCAATGGGGAGGCCTTCATTCATTAAAATGGCATCAAAAAGAAATTACATTCATCAGTTACAAAAATGGAGCTTTATACCTCCATGCTGGAAATTGCCTGAAAATTGGAGAGCTCTACTTCAGAAACTAACACCACCATCGAATTTCTGTTGGCGAGAGGTGTAAAATTGATATAAAAATTGCCCAATTCTGAGTTTGGACAAAAATCACCCTCCTGCAAAAATTCAGCCAAGCATGGTTCCACCAGTGTTTTCTGAGTGCTCAGGGTTCCACTGCCTCTGTCTTGATTTTCGTGCCTGGGCTGCTGTACCTCCACTCTCCAACTAGGTGCTCTAGCAAAAACATCATGTTTAAGTAATAGTATGCGCAGAATTACCATTAAAGGTTGTTATGGTTTATTTTTAACATAGAGTACTTTTGATACATAATTGTATCAACCCACAACTACATAGCTCTATTAATATACATTAAAATGGTTTGTTGGGTAGTGGGCCCGTTGTTTTGGTGGCCTACACCCATCCCCACACACCACCTGACATACGAACCCTGCATTAAGTTCGTTTGGTCGGCGCTTGTTACATCGTGGGTGGCTTTGGGTGGCGGGACCAACTATGTGGCCACCTACCCAAGCCCCAACAAAACCCAACATTGACCATTGGTTGTATTCTCCACGGTTGCTGCAGTGAAACCATAACCCTGAAACCGGTGCCCATGCGGTTAACCTTGAACGGTGGTTATGAAAAACGGTTGGCGATGAAACCATATGGCATATATATATATATATGTATGTATGTATGGTCTGCTACAAGCCGAATTAATATATATGTAAGGGTTTAACTCTGCCATTTGGGTTGGATTAACTATATATATTATATATATAGTTTTGTTTAACCATAAAAATTCCTGTGCCAATATTTTTATTGATTGATTGAGATTTATGGTGCCAAGATTTTTGGGTTTTGATTTTTAATATCCCCTTGATGTGTCGAGATCCTCCTGGATCAATCCTCTCCATTGAGGAGATTTTGCACCGCCAAAAGCTTTATCAATCAATTGGCAAGTGAGAGAATTGTTCCCTCACTTTGTCTTTCTTCAGCCATTTTACCTTGCTGGGATGTTTCCCCTTTAATCCAACTCGAAGGTATTCTACATCTCCTTGCTATGAAGTCCTGGTTCTTCTATCGAGGATGATGTCTTCGAGCAACTCATCAAGATATTCAAGTGCAAAATCATCGATAGTAGGAATTGTGCCCACCTCATTAGTGTCCATGATCAAAGGTGGTTCATACAGCTTCAGGTTCTCCACATTCACTACTGAGTACATTTGCATATGTACCGGCAAGTCAAGACAAAAGGAATTGTTCCCAATCTTCTCCAATATGGTGAATGGTCCATACCGGATTGGCTACAACTTCCTTCCTTCTCCCTTCATCCTGTCTTTGCTGATGTGGAACCACACCTTGTCACCCACTTGGAATTGATGGTCAACTCAGTGTTTATCATGTCGAGCCTTGTAATGGGCTTGACTCTTTTCTAATTGTTCTTGCACTACTTGGTGAATCATTTGGATTTGCTGAATGAAGTGTTGAGCTTTGTCTTTATCATTACGTCCACTAGAGCCATCCTCCCTTCCAAAGACCATGTCAAAAGGGTCCTTTGGCAGGTAACCAAATCATGTCTCAAATGGTGAATGCTACATCAATGAATGCACTGCTCTATTGTAGGAATGTTGTATATAGGGGAGATGTTCGTCCCACAACTTGGGATGTTTCCCACAATAGCCTTGTAATAGGTGTACCAAGATATGATTAACAACCTTTGTCTGCCTATTGGTCTATGGGTGAAATGTCGTGCTTCTTTTTAGTTTAGTGTCCATCATCCTCCACAAGTTGGTCCAGAACTCCCCAAGGAAGCGAGAGTCTCGATCCGAAAAAATTGATGTGGGTAACCCAAAGTGGACCCAAACATACTAAAAGAAAAGAGAAGCAGTTTGCTTTGTAGTAATCTACTTTTTACAAGGCATAAGAATACACATTTTGCTAAAATGGTCAACGATGACATACAAATAGTTGTGACCCTTCCTAGACAAAGGTAGACCTCCTACAAAGTCCATTAACACACTTTCCCATGGACAACTCGAAATAGGGAGTGGTGTGTAGAGCCCAAGTTTTCTATTAGCAGGCTTTGAAACAAAACACATCACACAACCCTTTACATAGAGAGTCACAATGTTTTTCATATGAGACCAAAAATAAAATCTTTGTACATGACATAAAGTCTTTTCAGCACCAAAGTGACCAAACACAAGAAAGGTGTGGGCCTCTCGAATGACAAGTACTTGTTCCCCTGTGGGAATGCATAATTTACCAAGGTGATGCAACAGTTTCCCCTGCAAGTGATAGTTGTCCACCTGTGAACCATGGATTAGTTTTGCATAAATTTCTTTAAAGTCATAATTGTTAGCATGTTGTTTAGCATAACTCTCAAAAGATAATGACACATTATACAAAATACCAGAAGCAAAAATAGGAGGGCGAGATAGCATATCGGCCACTTTATTGCTAGTGCCTTTCTTATACTTTATTACCAAATGAAATTGTTGAAGAAAACCCATCCACCTGAAATGACGAGATTGTTGCAACTTGGCCTATGACTGAAGGTACTGCAAGGGCTGATCATTTGTATGGATGATGGTCTCCTTGCCAATCAAGTAGTGTTTCCACTTTTTCACACTTTGGACCAAGGCATAAAGCTCCTTGTCATAAGTGGGATAGTTTATCACAGCCTGAGAAAACTTCTCAGAATGGTAACATATCAGCTTATTTTGCTACATCAGTCTCAATCTCGAATGGCTATTGGAGATCTGGTAAGGCTAGGACTGGCATGGTGCTGATATTTTCCTTCAATGCTTCGAAGGACTTCTGTTGCTTTCCTCCCCATTGGAAGACATGTTTCACACTTGTCAATGTGTGCAAAGGTGTTGCAATAATAGAAAAATTGGCAATAAATCTTCGCCAATACTGGACTACACCTAAAAAGCTACGGACCTCTATTACACTAGTAGGTTTATGCCACTTTACAATTGCTTCAAATTTTGAAGGATCAATTTTTAACTGACCATGACCAACAATATGACCTAGGTAAACCAAAGAGGTTTTCCTGAACTCACACTTTGGCAACTTTACATAGAGTTTTTCCTTTTTCAATACATCAAGCACTTTCTTTACATGGCATACATGTTCATTCCAACTCTTACTAAAGACAGGGATATTGTCTAAATATGCAAGAACAAACTCATCAATAAAAGGCCTAAAGAGATCATTCATGACCCTCATGAATGTAGCTAGCACGTTGCAAAGTTTGAATGGCATCACCATCCATTCAAACAACCCCTACTTTGTTTTGAAGGTCGTTTTCCACCCATCCTACTCTACAATTCAAACCTGGTGATAACCACTACGCAAATCCAATTTGGTGAAATAAATGGAATTCTTTAACTGAGCTAATAAATCATCTATGCATGGAAGAGGGTAGCGATTTTTCACCGTGATTTTGTTTAATGCTTGATAATCAATGCACATCCTCCATGTGCCATCTTTCTTCAGCACCGAGATAATCAAAGAGCCACATGGAGAAGTGCTCAGCCTGATGACCCCTTGATATAGAAATTCCTGCACCTGTTTTTTGATTCCCTCCATCTCAATGGTCGACATCTTGTACATGCCAATATTTGGTAGAGGAGCATCATGCTACAAATGGATCTCATGTTGGATTTCCCTCTTTGGAGTCAATCCCTTTGGTTCCTGAAACATCTCATCATAGTTAAAAATTAATTCACATAATTGCCTTTTATGTTCATGATCACAACCCTAGAAAGCATCGGCTAATTCTGCATCTTTTCCCCTTACAACCATAAGCATGCAACCCTTACTAGAGTTCACCAACCTCTTCATTTGTCCTACACTTACAAGGCTGGCGTTGATTTTATTCTGATGAGCCCTTACAATATATTCTACCCCATCTTTTGTGATTTGGTATTTGTTTTCATGACAAAAGAAGATTGCCTTTATATCATATAAGTATGGACTCCCTAACACCATGCCACGGATATCCAATGGTATTACATCCAACTCTACTTCATCCACTAGCTTAGAAGCAATTACAAATTTCACCTTACACTATTTAGTTACATTTAATTTTGCTTTATCATGTATCCATCCTAGTGGGTAAGGTTTTGGATGTGGTTTTGTTTCCAAGCCAAGTTTCTTTACCAATGATTTTGCAATTAAGTTTGCTTGGGATCTAATATCAAATAGAGTTTTCACTTTAGTATGATTTACCACAACTCTAATATGAAATAACTTAATTCTCTTTCGTTCATTAGGAAGGGACTCATTTATTGAACTAGCACCTTCATGTGAATTAGAATTAACATGAGGTGTAAGAGTACCTTTTGTTCCTGCTACTGTGATCAATGCTTCATCTCCGGAGTAAGAACCAAGGTCTTGCTGCACCATTGCCACTGTCTTTTGTTTGCCCTTTCCTCCAAACTTCTTCGGTCGCTTTTCTGGATGCATTTTCCAATCGTCGTCATGACCTTCCTTTTTGCAATGACTGCAATAAGGATTTTCTCCTTCTTTTGTCTTGGAGGATGTTGTCTTCTTCTCCTTTCCTTTTCATTTTGCGTTAGGTTTTCCATTGGGAGGTTTGAAAGATCATTTCTTCGAATGATCATCTCTTTCATTTTTGCCCCTGTTTTCAATATGGATGGCCTTTACACTAGCCGAGTCAATGGTGGTTGGTTCAAACAACAATAATGAATTCCTAATGTAACTGTGTAATTATCTAGTGTACTTAGTTACAATTTTAGGTGTATCAAGTGCAATACCCAAATTAAGTGATTGCTTTCTAAATTCTTCTGTAAAATTATGAACATCCTGACCTTTTCCTTGCTTTAAATATTGCCAGTTAATTAATGCTTTTTTCATGTAACCCAATGGATAAAATTGTTCCTTTAATGCAAAAATGAAATTAGGCCATGAGGAATAAAGATTACCCACATTCCTACTGCTTTGTACTTTGCTCTCCCACCAGACGAGAGTGGTGCTGGTTAGCCGCAAAGAGGCCAACTGAATCTTTGCTTCATCCTCCACAATCTACTGAATCATACAGTAGATCTCAATCTGCCTAGTCCAGTTATTAAGGTTTTCTGCATTACTTTCACCATTAAACATGGGAAGATCAAATTTAACATCTAATTTAAAGAAGGTCTTCTTAGATGCATCTTTTGAATTTTTATTATCATGATGATGAGGGGAAGAAGGAGAAGGAGAAGGAGGGGGATCTCCTCCATCGCCTCCATGTATGGAATCTTGTTCTTCTGGATTCTTCCCTTCTGCTTTTTCTAGTCTTACAAGCAACTAACCAAGTCTTTCTCTCATTGTATAGAAGTTCTTGTGGAAATTGAGATCCTCCTCATACCGAGCCTCTTCATCTGCCATTTTTCTTCTTCGATGTGCATGCCCCGCCTCGGGGTTGAAAGGTTGTAATTCTCCTTTGCCTCTTCAGAGCCTGTTTCTCGCTAGCATACAAACATGCAATTCACATCTAAAAACACCTGCTCTGATACCACTTGATCCAAGGTTATCTTTTGTTTATAGATGCATTAAAGAATTACATCAATAATTTGTAGCTTAACCAAAGAGAATTAAATGTGCACATGTGAGAAGAAGAAGAAGAAACACATAAGCATGACAAGAAGACAATAATCTTGATAACAGAGTTCATCCCTCCTGGACTATGTCTCCAGGCCCTGCTCGATCAATGGGAAGGCCTTCATTCATTAAAATGGCATCAAAAAGAAATTACATTCATTAGTTACAAAAATGGAGCTTTATACCTCCATGCTAGAAATTGCTCGAAAATTGGAGAGCTCTGCTACAGAAACTGACACCACCATCGAATTCCTGTTGCCGAGAGGTGTAAAATAGATATAAAATTTTCCCAATTCTGAGTCTGGACAAAAATCACCCTCCTGCAAAAATTTAGCCAAGCATGGTTTCACCAGTGTTTTCTGAGTGCTTAGGGTTCCACTGCCTCTGTCTTGATTTCCATGTCTAGGTTGTTGTACCTCCACTCTTCACCTGCGTGCTCTAGAAAAAACCTCATGTTCAAGTAATAGTATGGGCAGAGAAAATTTTAAGAACCCCCCCTAAATTTATAAGTATAATAAATGGGCAAATCTCCATGGTATATGGGAAAAATGGAAGGCAATTTTATCAATAATATAATATGT